>JAKZJZ010000204.1:0-65820 GCA_022702705.1 Papilionanthe hookeriana x Papilionanthe teres
AAGTACTAAGAAGAGAGAAGAGAAACACCTCATCAAAAATGAGGTCAACAAGTTTATAGGAAGAATTCGTGTGAAAAACTAAAGATTTTTTATTTTTGCATGAGCTGTAACTGGGGAGCTTAGGTGCCGAAATCTGGCACCTAGGTGTCGGACCATCGATACACAAGTTATACCGGCACTTAGGCGCCAAGTTCGGGCGCCTAGGCGCCGGAACCATGTTCGACTCCGTTTTTCCTATCGTCAAATTTACAAAGTTTTGTTCTTAAAATAGGTCTATTAAAATGGTGTCATCAACACACAAACATCGATAAAGATAAATTCAAATCACAAACAATCACAATGATAATATATGGGTTGCCTCCCACAACGCGCTTGGTTTAACGTCATCAGCCCGACCTAATCAGTTATTTTAATCGGGTAGACTCAACTCGTAAGCCTCCTTGTAAATCGATTTTATTTCTTCCATATAAAGCTTAGGTCTTAATCCGTTAACTTTAAATATTTTTCCCGTCTTAGGATCTTTAATATCCACAGCTCTATAAGGGTATATTTTCTCAATTATAAATGGTCCCATCCATTTAGATCTTAATTTTCTAGGAAACATTCTTAAACGAGTATTAAATAAAAATACTTCTTGTCCAGGCTCAAATATTTTTCTTGAAATCTTTTTATCATCCAATTTCTTCATTCTTTCCTTGTAAATCTTTGTATTTTCATAGGACTCGTTTCTTATCTCTTCCATTTCATTCAGTTGTAACAGTCGTTTCTCTCCTGTGGCATTCAAACATAATTGAACTCCTTTATTACCCAGTAAGCTTTATGTTTCAGTTCAACAGGTAAGTGACAATGTTTACCATAAACTAACTGATAAGGTGATATTCTAATAGGTGTTTATAAGTTGTTCTATAAGCCCATAATGCAAAATCAAGTCTATCAACCCAGTTAGTTTTTTTAGGATTAACAGTCTTCTCTAATATTCTTTTAATTTCTCTATTTGATACTTCAGCCATTCCACTTATTTCTGGGTGATAAGTAGTTGCAATTCTATGTTTAATTCTGAATTTTTCCGGTAATGATTGAATTCTTACATTTCTGAAATGACTTCCCCATCTGTGATAATTACCCTCGGCATTCCATATCTTGTAATAAGCATTTTCTTTAAAAAATTTGAAACACATTTGAAATCAGAGTTAAGTATATCTACAGCTTCAATCCACTTTAAAACATAATCAAGTGCTAATAAAATATAAATCTTTCCAGATGATGGTATAAAAGGTCCCATAAAGTTTAAAACCCATACATCAAAAATCTCAATTTCTAATATATAGCTTAGAGGCATTTCATCTATTCTGGATATATTCCCCATTCTTGGAAATTGATCACAAGTTTTCACATAATGTCCAACATCTTTGAATAATGTAGGCCAATAAAATCTAGAATTTAAAATTTTAAACGCAGTTTTATCCACTCCAAAGTGTCCTCCAAATTTAGAATCGTGACATTTTTGAATAATTGCAAAAGTTTCTTCATAAGATAAACATCTTTGAATCACAGAATCTCTACCTATTTTAAATAAATGAGGATCTTCCTAAATATATGAATTAGAATCATTCTTGAATTTCTTAATATATTTTCTATTCAATCCATACGGTAAAAAATTTTTAACCAAATAGTAAGCTATATCTGCATACCAAGGCGTTTGTAATCCTTGAATAACATATAACTGTTCATCAGAGAATTTCTCATTTATGTTTTCTTCAGTAATCTTCTCACTATTATTTTTAATTCTTGATAAATGATCAGCAATTTGGTTGTCAGCTCCTTTTCTGTCCACTATTTGAAAATCAAATTCTTGTAAAAGTAGAACCCATCTTATCAATCTTGGTTTAACATCTTTTTTAAACATTAAATACTTAATAGCGGAATGATCAGTATGTACAATACATTTAGTCCGAAGAAGATAAGGTCTAAATTTATCAAAGGCATATACAATTACTAAGAACTCTTTCTCAGTAGTGACCCGACCGCAAATAATGCAGTAATATTCGCTTCCAAAAGATGGCCAAAAGCTTGACCCAATTTATAAATAACTGCTAGTGTATAAAATCAAAATGATGTAAATTTTTAGAAAATATTTTTTTACACACTAGGGGTACTACGCAAGTATAGTATCGTTTCAAGTAATATAGGGTTTTCTTTAATAACCCCAGTATCGATCCCACGGGGAAAAATTATAGTAATAAATTTTCTAAATATTATATTTCGAAAAATATCTTTTTATCCTCTAAATTAACTATAAATTACTATTAATTTAGTAGATGCAAATAAGGAAACAATAATAAGAAAATGATTTATGAAAACTATAAAATAAACAAGTTTCTTTCCTTCAATTAATCTAAGATTTATAAGATCATTTGATATTCGTTGAAGAATTTGATTTATGGTATTGTGCCAAATAGAAGCATTCCTACTCTTTACCCTTTGATCCAGGCGCAAAGAATATTGGCTAATTTACAGAATAGGTCCGGATGTATTGTTAGTAGAATGGGTAAATCTAGACTCACATTTCTAGATGTCTAAGAGTGGCTATGGTCGGCCCTACTAGTGACCCTTTCCTAATCTATAAATCAAATTATAAGAATTTAGTCTGTCACTCTAAAAACTTATCAATTCTACGCCCTTTAAATCTTATCTTCCTATTTATTTAGACTTCACCTTGAATAGCCCGCACATGGCCTTCGACTACCCAAGGATTTCTGTGACATTTACAAGTTAAAAGTTCTTCTTCTTCAAGGTCTCAAAACTCTTCAACAGGTTTTAACAATTCAAATGACCAATTTAAAAAGTAAAGTAAGATCAGGTATTAATGTCATCACAGTGTTTTGAAAATATTTTGAATTTCAATTCTCCATCGAATCTCTATATTATCTTATCTATCTCTTCATAATTGAAGGAAGAAAGTAAATTAACTACTCAGAACACATTGAAAATAAACAGCAAAACATAATAAATAAACTTTGAATCAAATGTAAAATACTTATCTCAAATATTTGTTATACAGATCTTCTGATTCCTACTGACTCCACAGTGTAATGAACTCCAGATGCAACCACTTGAAAATAAACTCACTAAACTAAACAAAAGTTGGCCCTAAATTTCTCTCTCTATTTCTCTCTCTAAGGATGAGAGGTCCAAAAGTGGATAAGAGAAAGGGTTACAATGGGAGGGGCACGTTTTCTGAAGAAATGGACCCCTATTTATAGGCTTCAAGGGTTGCCTTGAGGCACCTCTTCAAAACATGTCCACATTCAATGAATCTTCTAGAAGGTCTGTCTGGAGCCTAGGCGCCGGACACCGCGTCCAGTTCTTCACACCTCTTCACTTTGGCTCGCACCTCTTCACGTTTAAAACCATTTTGGAGCGTCCAAATGCAATGTATCACATGTCCTATTATCCAGGAACAACTGCCAGTCTTCTAGAATGTCTAATAACTGCTCACTCCGTCAAAATAACTGATCAAACGTTGTCAAAACTTGACAGTTTTTGTATTGAGTCAGGCGCTTAGGCGCCAGCTCCTAGCACCTATGCGCCAGGCCATAATTTTTTTTATACTTTTTGTATTTTGCTCCATTTTTGCTCCTTTTTGCTTCTTTTTCCATTTTGGACCTTTTTACATCACCTACATCCAAAAACATAGAAAAAATACTTTTCATTAAAGAATAATATCCTTAATTGATAAGAATTAAGACATAAAGAAATAGGTATTTTTTTTATAGATCAAAATCCACCAAACTTAAATGTTACTTGTCCTCAAGTAACTCTTTCTACTATATAAAATATATAACCTTTGGAATAAAAGATAAATATTTGAGATTCCTTATAATTTTTGATTTTATAGATTCTTTAGTAAATTATTAACCCAATTTCACTAACTAGGTTTAATTTTAAGAATTTAAAGAATATTTAACTACCAAATCATAAGATTTCAAACTTTTCATCCATTTTGAAAATAATAGAAGTTTATTATATTAAGCATTCATAAATTATTTACAAGAAAAAGATCTTCTTGAAAAATTTTTCCTAAATAAATATTTATGTATAAAAATTAAGTAAAGTATGTAACTAGTTTTCTTCCTATAAGATAATTCAAGTGAAGCCAATTTTTGATTTGGCATTTCCTCAAACTTCTCCTCTTATATATATATATATATATATATATATATATATATATATATGGAGTATTACTATATCTGGATAGCTTTGTTAATGGTTTTGAACTTCACTATCTTAACTTATATTTTCAAAACTTATACATTTTCACTTAATTATTATAACATAAATAAGAATTCAAAAAGATTTCCAATCTTTTCTTTTTCAAGTGATAATTTTTTATTACTTAATATTTCTAAAATTCTATTATTTCTATCATGAATAGAAAAATTATTTATCTTATTCTTTTTTAAGTTAAATAATTCTATTCTTAAAATCAATGAAAGTTAGTAAAATTTTGGTTAAATTTTTACTAAATTGTTTATAATTTCAAAAATAAAAGTGACCTCAAATAAATTCTTCATTCCTTAAGTTATGTTAAAAAGTTTTTTTTTATTTTATTTTATGAAAATACTAATTCTTTAAGGACAAATAAAATTTAATTTTGAATGGATTTTCCCTTCCCCCAAACTCAAGTTTTGGTATTCTATGATAATTTGAAAGTATGAGAGAAAGAAAATCATAAGAATTTTTTATAAGTATGTAAAAAAATCTTAAAAAGAAAATTTACTTCTACTCATGCTTTTATGAATAATTAAAAATAAAATTTAAGCATTATAAAAAGTAAGCAGCCTAATTTTATGATGATAATAAATTTTAAACATAATTAAAACATAGCAAAATTACTAAGTACTAAACAGTAGACTAAAACAAACATATAAATTAACTCTAACTTCAGTCTTAACACAATCAATCCACATAGGTACAAAAATAAATCAACATACATCAAACACAAAACTAAACAAACAATCCAAACAAAACAAACTAACAGAGTAACACAACATAAAGATTTATAACTACTAGTCACTAGCTGTAGCCTCATCATCATCATCGTGTTGACCTCATTTTTGATGAGGTCTTCCCTTCTTCTTTTTAGTGCTTAGGATCTAGCCTTAGGCTTTTCCTTTGACTATCTTAGAGGACTAGAGTTGGGACCCGCCTTTTAGAAATTCAAACCACTTCTAAACTCCCCGCAAACTCCACAAACTTGACTATAGACCCCTAATCACCTAGAGGGTTGAAATCAAATGTGGAAGTTTAAAGGATGAGTTCCTATGGGATTCTTTGGCCTTAGAGCCGCTCACAGGTGGCCACGGTCCAGTGAAGGGGCCGACTTACACTACACTTACACACTACATTTCCACACACTTTCTAAAACCACACCCATACCCAACTTAACCTCCTGACTCATGTAGGTGATTCACATGGATGGTCCTTAACCCCTAAGCCTTGCGCAAGAGGGTTAGGAACAACATAGTGAATGCCTCAAATGAGTCCTTTCATGGCTCATATGGGCTTGAAATGGCTTCATGGCTCAACCAAAATGATTTCTTTCCACCTAGATTCACCCAATCTTCAATTTCCCAAATTTTCAATTTTTGACCCCGGGACCCTACACCTACTAAACCTACCCAAAACCCTTGAAATTACCCAAATTTTTGCAAAATTTCCAAATTACCCAAAATTTTCAAAAATCACTCTCAAACATCTCCACATCACTCAAATTGATCATCCATACCCAAAAATACCAAAAATTCCAAAAAATACCTCCCAATACCCTCCAAATACCCAAAATACCCTTCTTGGCCTAAAAATCCAAAAATTCAGAAAATTCCCAAAAATTCCAGAAAATCCCAAATATTCCCAATTTCATTTTGTCCAACTACACCATGGGCCAATTTTGTCAATTTACCTTACTTTTGTCAAAACCCCCAATTTCACCCATTTTAACCCAAAGTGAACCCAATGTCAAACCAAACCTACCCAATTGACCCAAATTCTGGTCCAATTCAATTCTAAACTTCAATTCAACATTACCAATACCAATCTAGACCAAATCAAAGTCCAATTTGATTGACATTTGGATCCAATCTCACTTTTGGCCTTAAAGCCCAATTTGGACCCATGACCCAAACTTAACCCAAACTCACCCAATTCAACTCCAATTAACCT
This sequence comes from Papilionanthe hookeriana x Papilionanthe teres, assembly GCA_022702705.1. NCBI lineage: Eukaryota > Viridiplantae > Streptophyta > Magnoliopsida > Asparagales > Orchidaceae > Papilionanthe > Papilionanthe hookeriana x Papilionanthe teres. Next base: position 6,223 of record JAKZJZ010000204.1, read on the forward strand.
CAAATCTTTTCTAAATCTTCCTTAACATTCCCACAAACAAAACCCTAACATGATTTGCCCAAAATTTGAACCCAAGTCCCACTCAAACTCAACCCAAGGTCAAAAGGCCCATTTTTGACCTAAACCCAAACCTAACCCAAATTCAACCCAATTCAAATCCAAACTACCCCAAATTTGCTTCAAATCACTCATGACACATCCATGAGCTAAACCCAACAATTATTTGGCCCAACCTCTTTACAAAATTCCCATTCCTTAAACCATTTTAAAAAGCCCACTTCCACCAAATCCAAAGCCCCAAAAATTCTTCCAAAGCCCATATGACATTTCCCCTCATCATACTTTCAATTAAAATCATCCACTAAGTCCTAAACCAATGATCAAATATTTCTAAATGAAGCTTCATCCAAATTTCCACCAAATTATCCAAAATCCTTAAAATCCTTTTTTATGAAATTGACTTCACTTTTCCCAAGCCAAATGGAGCCATGGAGCCATGCACAAGCCATATGCAAGCCATGAGAGCCTCTTTACATGTCACCATGCCATTTTGGGCAAAAGGAGGAGGCTCTTTCCTTAAATCCTAAAGGTGATTAACCACTTCCATGACTCCACTAAACCATGCTTAAGCCTAATTGTACTTGGATTGTGACTTGACCCCACTAATCAAGCTGATCCAAATCACTTTCTCCTCAGCCTAAACCAGGCCTTGGGTGGTGCACCTAGCCCAAATGGGTGGGTTGACCCATTTAGGTCCAAATCTAGCCATGCCCCATTCCACTTTGGATCAAAGCCTTTACACATGTCCATGGCCAATTGATTGCACAAACCTCCGGCCACGACCCACCTGACCTTGAGGGTGACCCATGCTCGGCCGGCCGGCCACCGGGCCGCCGGAAAACACCATGGCCGAGAGCTCACATGTGAGCCAACATTGAAATTCTCACTTGCTGAGCTGCCCCATCCCCAGTGGCTACCATGGCTGATCTTCTCCTCACCAGAGCAGCTGATCCCAAGCCCTAACTCCCCCTGGGAGGCCCCCCAGCCAGCTCTATTTAAACTCCACCCCTCTCGGCCATGAGAGGAGAGAAGCATAAACCTTGCCAAAACTCTGCCAAAATTGTTCCAGACCCTCCTCCACCCTTAGAGCACTTGATCCCCAGTGAAATCCCCCTGCCATTTCTCCTCTGCAAGCTCGATTTCGAGTTGAAATTCCACCCAAAACCAGGACACTTCTCCACGAGTGAGCCAATTCCCAAATTGATTGACTCTACACCTTCACTCGGACCAAGGGAAGGTGTCCACCATCAAAAGCCCCATCTCCAGGCCACCCAGGTTGCTCCAGCCTCCAAGCTTTGTGATCGGGCTTGGTCGAAATCATATCCAGACAATTCACCAGACCAGGAGACTTCATCTGGAGCTTGCTGGGACCCAATCGAAGGTGCAACAACTCTCAGATTGAAGCCACACTTCTCTGAGCCAAGGTATGAGCTAACTCTTCATCCCGAGTTTCTGGAGATTCTCCATTTCAAATGCTTTAATTTCAATGCATGTTAACCATATAGATGTGTTCGTCTCTTCAAGACGAATCCATAGAGTATAAGAACGTAAAAATCCATTGAGAATCGAGTGAGATCTTAGGGATTTAGTGTGGATGGCTCTCGGGTGAGAACACTTGGGGACAATGAACGGATGCCGTCCATTCAATACACGCGCGCACGGACGGCCAGGATCGCGTCGGACCAGGAGATGGTACGAGAACCGCGGGGCGTGGGCTGCTGACTCAAGTGGCGGCGTCGAATGGGAGCGCGCCGCGTGGCCTTTCGGAGCTGTCGAGGATGCGTTGGCGCTGACTCAGATAAGTAGAAAATTAGGGATTTTTCTGATTTATTTAATTCCCTAAACTTCAAAAATTCATATCTCTATGTAGAAAAATCAGAAAAATAAAATAAAAATACCCTCTTGCTCGGTGAAGAGAGGAGAATAATGTGGAAAAGAAATCACTTAATTTCATCGAAATATTTTATTTTTTATAATTTATTTACTCTCTGCATTGTTTTAATTCTCCATGCATGCATACAATTCACCATGGCATGAGACCATAGGGCTTTTGAAGCCTCCGAATTTGGGAACATTCCCTGAATTTTCCAAAGTCGGAGGCCATCCCTATGAAGAGTTCTTGATTTTTCAAGTTCGAGTCATCTGTTTTGAGTATTTTAATTCCAGTAAATAGCATGTTGTGAAATAAATTCTAGGAAAATTTGGTGATGTTCCTTATGACCGAGAGAACCCTAGGAAAAATAGGTTTTGACTTAGTTCATTTAAAACAACCCTAATTGGCTTAAACACCCAAAATAGGTCTTTAATTAATTAGAGTTAACCAGGCATCAAATTGACTTGAAATCAATTCTCCACTAACCTTTAGGATCAGAGGAACCCACCATAAAAATTTGAGGTCAATTGGACTTGGTTAGCCCTACTAATTGGGTTGATTAAGTCACTTAGCCATTTTAAACTTTAAAAATTCATAACTTTTAAAATACTTTTCAAAAATTCACCAAATTGGTTTTGGAGCCTCTCTCGATATCAGGGGAATCTAAGAAAATTAAAATTTCAATTTTCTAAAAAAGTTGATTTTTAATAATATTTTAATATTTTTAATAATTAAAAAATAATAAAAATCACAAAAATAATAAAATGCACCAAAATGTCACATTTTGAATTTTAATCACTTAGGAACAAATCCCACATTTTCTTAGGTCTATTTAGTGAGACATTGAATTTTAAAGCCCTAGGGTAATTTTAAAATTAAAAAAAAATGTATTTTCTAGCATTTTCACTAAAAAAATTATAATAAATCATAGAAAAATCAGAAAATTGCAAAATTTGTTTCTCTGGTTTCCTTGATATCAGAGAGATTTTTGAAAAATATAAAATCCATTTTTCAACATTTATTTTATTTTTAAATTAATTAACACTCCAAAACTCAAAATAATTATAATAAAAATAATATAATTCAAAAAATCACCAAAATTGGTCCAAGTGCTTCTCTGGTCATTAGGAATGTCCCCTAATTTTCTTAAGGATAGAAACTTTCCTTTGGTCATGTTATCAAATTTTCCTTGAAAATCTTTATTTTCCACCAAAAATAATTATATAAATAAATTAAATACAGAAAAATCACATTTTCTCCTCTCATGTCTTTATTGACATATGAGTGAAGTCACATAAAAATTTCAAGTTCATTTAAGTTCAATTTAGTGAGTTATGAAATTATTAAGCTTAAGGGGTAAAATGGTAATTAAACTTTTAACCCTTAATTAAAACTTTAGGTTTAATAAAAAAATCAACAAGTAAAATATTTGATCTTAATCTGGTTTGGATGATTGAAATTTAAATAATTAAAGGGTAGAAACCCATTAAATAATTTTAAAATGATTAAACTTTAATTAAATAATAGATTAAATTTGGAAGAATAATAAAATTGGAATTATTAAAATAAGGGATATTTATTAGGAAGAGATTTATTCTTTAATTTAAAAAATCCCTAAACTAATTATATCATTAACACTTAACTCTTAATTAAAATGATAACTCAAATTTAAAATATTAAAAAACTTAATTAAATCATTAAACTCTTTTAAAATCTCAATTAAAATTATAAATTAAATTAAATTAAAATTAAATTAAATAATTAAATTAAATTAAATTAAACAATTAAATTAAATTAAATTAAATTAAATTAAATTAAATTAAATTAAATAATTAAATTAAATTAAATTAAACAATTAAATTAAATTAAATTAAATTAAGTTAAATTAAATTAAATAATTAAATTAAATTAAATTAAACAATTAAATTAAATTAAACAATTAAATTAAATTAAATTAAATTAAATAATTAAATTAAATTAAATCAAATCAAATTAATTAAACATCAAATCAAATTAAATTAAATTAAGTTAAATTAAAACTCAATTAAATTAAATTGAATTAAATGTAACATCACCTAAGACATAAAAGAAATTAAATATAAAGCAACTTGAACACTATTCCAAATTTAAACCCTTTAACTTAAATCAAATCATTTGAATACTAATTTACCCTTGAAAGCTTTGATTATTATAACTCCTAAATGAAACATTAAGTGAAATGCTACTTCACTCATAAGATATTCAAATGTCTTAATTCACTGGGCAAGTTAACAAAACTTGAAAACCTCGGACGATTGATTCATTTATATAATTAAATTCATTTGGACTTAAAACAATCCTAAAAATATTGAAAAGATGTTTAAGATTCTTCTTAAGCACTTCCTCGATATGATAGGATATTTATAAGAACAATTGGATTTAATTGTTCTTTGATGAAGAAAATCGTCCTCAAACAAAAACACAAAGAACCTAGACGTCATAGGAGATGACTAGTTATAGGATTAGGAATTTGGTAGAAAACCATAACCTTTCCCTTAGCTTTACCTGGGAACTTGCTTAAATATTCTAATTGTGTTTTAAGTGTAGCTTGGGATGACGGGAAGACCCTCCAGGTACGCTTTTATTTTATTGCAATTTACTTCCTTGCAATTTACTTCCCTACAATTTACTTTATTGCAGATGCACTTTACTTTTCTTGCATGATAAAACAATCTGTTGCATGAAAACCCACACCTTTAGGATAGTCCCTAAAACTGAAACCAAAACTAAGTTAAAAGTCATTGCAAGATAAAATTCACCGCCACAACATTTCAAAATATAAAACAACTCAAAATTTAATCACAAACGAACACAAAACTACAATTGCAACTAAATTAAAACGTCCTGTTGGATGATCGGGAATACCTCGGATGATGTAACCTACGTGTTGCTAACGGGATTTCCCACGGTCTAAATGAAAGTGTGGAACTCATTCAGTTGAGTTTAGCAATTCATCTGGACTAAGTGAATCCGATAAAAATAATGATGCCGAAGGATGGAACCGTGGGATCTTAACCGGTGTCGTTATAATCAACTTTAAGATTTGTTTTAATCAAAATACAAAACACTTGGAAATTAAGACTTCTCTAAACCAAAACACTTTTCTCATCCCCTGATTTATGATTTCTAAAACTAAACCTCTGCAACAACAAGGAGCTTGGAGCATGGTGGGCGAGCACTGCCATCGTCTTCAAGCAAAACTTGAACCTACTTCAGACAAAACCTTCTTAGAATTAAACAACAAAGCCATAGGACTTCGAGGTAGCTTGCCTAGTGCAACATAAATCCTCAACCTCTTCGTTAGGCATTTGCATTGCAAATTAAGCCCTAACCGATCTTAGGATTCCAAGGTAGTCGTCCGATACGACAATAAACCCTCACATCTTCTAGAGCTATTTGTTTGATTTTATCATACAAATATAAGCCCTAATTAATTAAAATTAGCAAGATTGAAACACTAAATAAACATTAGGACTTTCCTAAATTCAAGCCAAACAATAGGATAGTCGGGAAATTACCGAAGTTCACTTCGAATCTGTGATTTCTCCTACCTTTCTCCCTTTGGATTCCCAAAACAAAATGTTCCAAATTTAATCCATTCCCTATTGAAATTCCAAAATTCAATCCCTTGAAAACTTAAACTTTGAAATTCTTGAGAGCGAGAATTATTGGTTATTAATCGAGAGTTTTCTTAGGTGATTCCCGTCACTTAAGATGTAATTAACTATAGGGGCTTGCCCTTATAGGGAATTTTAAAGAACCTAGGTAATATAAACCCCGTTTAATACTTTCATATTAAGCGGGAGAATTTGTCGGCTTATAAAATTGGTTCGCGAGACCAAACGGATGTCACAAAACTTCTAGTTTATTTGATCGAGCCCCACTCTCGAGCAGGTGTGTCTATCTTTAGGGATAGATACACGGTTTGTGGTGCGGTGCTCGTTTATATAAACTATTTGGGATGTGAGATCGGTTTAATCTCATATCTTAAAACTTTCAAATTTAAAATTATTTTCAAAGTCAAATACTACTTTCTAAATTATATATATATTTAAATCAAATTTAAAATTTAAATTCGCCGACAACTTCTGTTAGGCGACCCCCTTTTAAAATACAACACAACCTAAAAATAGTGCCGACAACTTCTGGCGACTCACGTGAGGAAGATTCCTCTCTCCATTATAATCAAATAATTTCGCTTTCAAAAATCGGTAGTGTATCCATGTCCCTAATGGATCAAACTACCCTTCTTTCCGTTGGAATACTATGTTCATTTCTATCTTGAACAAGTATAGCCAACATTCTCTCGGATTTAGGAGTCACTGTTTAGACATCCCTAAACAGAGAGGTTCCGAGATCATTTTACCTCATTTCTGAGGTGGGGTGGACCCCCGATAGGTGTTAGTTTAGGAATGATCCTTCGAGTCGGGAAGTCTTGCTTAAGACTTTCTTTTCCTTTCTGAATCGGATTCCTTACCTTCTCTACACCTTTGAACATTCCGTTCTAAATAAACAAACCCTCTAATAAGTGATTCTTTTAACAAATGATTCTTTTTTATAAATACATGAACAAAGAATGAGTTCGGACTCTTTTCAATTCCTTTCTTTTCGTCCTAAAGAAAAGAAGCATAACTCGGGACTGACAACCAGAATCTACCCCGCGAAATGGAAGCCCCGAAGCCGATTTTCTCCTTCACCAACGGATCTGGACTTCGCCGTCTATAAGGATGAGCTGCCCGACAATGGGGTCATCCGATTTGGACGAGGATTTGAAAACACGAACGTCAAGGTCACCGACGTCTCCCTCTTTGCATCGAAGAACAAGGTATACGAAGCCGAGGAGCCACCGCGCGAGTTCAACCTTAGGTCGACCCAAGAGTTTCCTCCCCGCAAAGTGTCCCGAGCTAGGAGGAGTACTGCCGTCCGCAGGAGGACCGTTCTCACTACCCCCACCTGGTCTAGTTGTTTACGCACCTACCCCGACTTCGCCAAATCAAAGGGGAAAGAAATCCGTAACTATGGTAAACTCTGTTACCGTGGAGGGTACGGATCTTCTCGTAAGACCTTACGTCTTCGAAATAGGGTCCGGTTCGAAGATTCCGTCGTTGACAAAGACCCAAAGAAGAAATAGAAATAGAAGGATCGCCGGGGAAGCCGAAGCTGCTCGAGATTGCTTTCCGGAGGAAATTCCGAGTTGCCGAATATACACCGCTACCGGAATATACACCACCGCTCGACTACATACCACTTTTGGGAGGAAGCAGGTTCCATCCCCTCTCCGCCGCAGAGGATGAGGAGAATGTTCGCAAGATTGTTGCCACATTACCTCGGCCCGCATACTACAACGATAGCCGCAAGAAAAGAACTAGAACTACGCCGTTTGCTCGACTGCAAACTTTGGTAGAAAAGCCAGCAAGGAAGGAAAACCGCCCCGTGTCGGAAATTCTACGAAGGATAGGACGGGTGCCAATCAAATCCCGTCTTGGGCCCCGAGTAGAACCCGCCGTCATGATAGAAAAGCCAAGCAAGAGAATGAAGGCTAGCCTGCCTGTCGTAGTATCAGGATTACAGATTAGGGAGGATACCACCTTCCAGAGCATTTGGCCGACGGACCATCCGGTCCTAGACCTTCTGTCGCTAGAAGGATGGTGTGGCGTCCCACTACGGGGCGAGTTGAGATTGAAACGAGCGGCCGAGAAAGAAAGTCTCGCCGGAGGCTGGAATGCGAAGAAAGTGCTACTCGCGATGAAGGGGACTCGTGAAAAAAGGACCCGGCAACCATCGCATGACAACCACAAAGATACACGAAAGCTCCGCTAGAAGATGCCATGGAAAAGTTGAGAACCGACATCCGACGGTTGGCAAAAGAAAGAGAAGAAAAGTTCGGAGATGAGATCGACTCATCGGAATTCATGGACAACGAATATGCGGAAATCAATATGGTTGAGACACGAGCTTCATCGGCTTCTCAAGGTGCTCCTGCAGCGCGCAGAAGAGAGGAGCCGGACCGATGAAGAGACGGCTTTAGGAAAAGGACGACACGATCGCTCAAATGGCGAAGAGGATGGAAGAGATGGCCATAGCTCTGGCCACTCTCCAGAGTCAAGTACAACCACATAGAGAGACACCCCCAGAAGTCATTCACATCGTAGACGGAGGAAAGGAGATTACATCCGTCAAAGGGGATGAAGCTGAAAAAGGATACAGCACAAAGTATGATCCCTGAAAAGGATATCGAGAACTTGGTAGAGCAGACGAGTGCGAGAAGCCTTAGCACAATCGAAGAACGGGACATCCATTCGGACGGGTAGACCTTACCCGGAAGAATTCGACGCTGTCCAATACCCGAAAGGCTTCGTACCACCTCTCGTTTAAGACCTTCGACGAAACCGGGAACCCCCGACGAGCATGTTGCACACTTTCGTGCCGGTTGTTGCAATGCCGGCGGGAGCGATGCGCTACTCTTCCGACGGTTCGTTAGCGATCCGTCGGGAATCGCCTTCGACCGGTATGCGAGTTACCCAACGGTTCCGTGAAGACATTCTCGAGCTAGAGAGCCTCTTCATTAAGCGATTTGCGGAGCTCAGCACCACATCACTATAGGTGATTTAGTGGTAGAGAAACAAAGGCCGAATGAAACTCTAGTGGATTACATACTTCGATGGAGAAATTTAAGCATGAAGTGTGAACCACAACCGCAAGAACAACATGCGATCGGCATCTTGCTTAAAAGCATTCACGGCCCGATAGCACTTCTCCTCAAGGGATTCACTATTAAGACTTTTGAGAAGTTGTTAAGCAAGGCCGGAAGCTTGCAAGAAGAGGCGAAGCAATTAAGTTTTGCCGACAAGACGGACAAGCAGAAGCCGGTGAAGACCTTCAAGAAGAAATCTAGGATTGTTGCAGCAGTTGACAAGGGCAAACAACCGATGCAAATACCACCAGAACGGCCGCAGCAACCACAACAAAATTACCAGCAACCCCGATCCAGCTATCGATCGTCTCCACGAGTATGAACAACCGTCCCGTCCGCAACGTACATCGAGGGAGCTTCGAGCAGAGAATACCCGTTCAAAAATGAAGCGGTATCGAAGATGTTCCGCGGCTTAATGAAAACTCCGGATTTCCAGTGCCGGAGCCCAAAAGACCGGAGAAAGTCAACAAGAAAGGTGATCCCAACTTTTGCCCCTACCATCGGATGCTTGGGCACAAGATAGAAGACTGCATTACCTTCAAAAGTTGGCTCAATGACAACCTTCGGAAAGGAAATATAACAATCCGGAAGGAGTACATGAAGGAACCCCAGAAAGGAGGTTCCGTCAATGTTATCTCAACCGATCCCGTCATTCCGATAGATCCCTATGCAACCAACGATGGATGGAGTACCGCCTGGACAAGGTCTTCGAAGAAGATTTTAGATAACATCCGAACCGCTTCGGTGCGAGCTTCAATTCAGAGTTCGAGACCTGTTAAACCGTTACTATCACTTGCGATGGAAGAACCACCTCGACAGGAGACAATCGAAGAGAAGAAGAAAATTGACAAAGAAGAGGGGACTGAGACTCCTAAGGCTAGACTAGGGGCCGCTTATCCTAGGATAGTTGTTTCCGATTCGGGGAGAAATCCCTCGAACCTCCGATTTTGTATGATTATCCGCTCACTTCGGTGGGATCATATAATGATAAGGGTGATGGCGTTGGCTACGTTTTGATCGTTTCTAACGATTACGTAACTAGCGACAATCCGGGCGTCGATTTCGATACCAACAACAATTCTCAAATCATACAAGATCTCGACGATCAAAATGACGAAGAAGGCATCCATCAAGGAGGCTACGAGAGTTCAACAAGCAACGGATCTATCCGCGAGTTTCAAGGAGCTCCGGTTACGATAGAGTTAGAGCCTTCGGATTTGGAAGATAATCCGAAGAGCCGGTCATTCGATTCGGAGGAGACACCGACAAACTCAACACTAGATTCGAAGAAATTACGAAGTCAACCTAAGAAGTGGAAAAGTTCTACCTCCGAGAATGGGTCCGAGAGACAAAGGAAAACGAGTGGTTGTTCAAGAAGAACCAACCCCGAGCAGAAGAAATACCCATTCGAGAAGAAGCCGAGACGCATGAGAACAAAGTGGACTACAACGTGCTAGCCCATCTTAGGAAACTACCGGCCAACCGAGCATTTACGACGCTCTCATCTTATCAAAGGAGATGAGAGAAGCTCGATCAAGGCCTTACTTGATCCGGAAATTTGCTTAGCTCAAATGGCCGGAGATTCCTTAGATGAGGTTTGCTCGTTAAAGGAACGACGAGGTGTTACCTTCACGGACAATGACCTACTACTTGGGACGCAGATCACAACCGACCGTTGTACATTTCGGTTACAATTGGGAAGTTTACGCTCTCCGGAGTATTGGTGGATCCGGGAGCATCAATCAATATAATGAGTCTTCGAACACTAGCATACTTGGAAATTGATGCTCGTGAGCTCGAGGCCGACAAAATGTTATTAAGAGGATTCAACCGTGAAAGGAGAAAGAGCCCTCGGGTCAATAACGCTATCGATGAAGACCGGTGACTTAGCAAAGACAACCGCAAAATTTCATATAATCGATTCGAAATGTCATTCAACGCTCTACTCGGGCCGACCATGGATACATGAAAACGGGATGGTACCATCATCTCTGCATCGATGCATCAAGTATTACGATGGAGGGGAACAAGTGCATCAAAGGCGACTTACAACCATTCTCCGTACATGAGATTCGAATCCATGAAGATGCGACTTATTATGCACCGCCAAAGAAAACGATCTTCTCCAGCAGATACCGTAACAAATGAAGCAAAGAAAGTTTGAGACAACGAAGAACTCCGAAGTTCTAGTCCAACGATCACTCACCACTCCCTTCCGGCGAGATGGTGAAGGTTTCTCCACAACTCGCATCCGAGGTCGAGGCCGGGGACGAGGCCGTGGTAGAGACACTAGGACAATTGGACGAGAGGAAACCAGCCATCAATGTTGATTGGGAAGATAGTTCGAAGAAGAAAAAGAAATCAAGCAAGAAGCAAGAACAATAAGTCGAAAGAAGCCGCAATACAAGATCTCCTCGAAGATGAAAAGAACGAAGAATATAAATCAATGTATGAGAAGATTAACCACTACGTACACACTATGACCCTAACTCCGATCCATTCTAATAAGATCGAGGGTATGGAGGTCAAAGAGGTACGTAGTGACGGTGCAAAGCCGATCAAATTCTACCGCGGTGCTTCTTCCTCCAAAACCGAAAATAATGTACAATTCGAAGATGTCACTTCATCGGAATTAATGGAATTACCTTTTGAGTGGTACTCTCCTCGTGTTCAAAATTTAATTCAACGTGGTTTCTTACCTCGATAATGAACAAAAGGCCAATCACAACATTTTGAAAAGTTATGGAATAACTCCGCCGTCCTCCCAATTCAAAGTATGGACTCGGATTCGGCACGGTAGGGTCGGCTGACGATACTGAATTTTGCTTGGTTGTCACTTGCAAGTCCAATGAAAACCGCATGGAAACTACGGACGAACTCGAAGATTTACAAATTGAGACGCTCCACCGAATTCGAAGAAGAAATTAAATCCACAATAGATGAGTTAATGGAAGTTAACTTAGGTACTAGCGAAAGCTCGGACCTACCTTTGTTAGCTCCTTACTCAACAAAGAAGACTCCGAAGAAATAATCAAATTGTTAATGGAATTTAAGGACTGTTTTGCTTGGAGCTACGATGAAATGCCGGGATTAGCTCCGCAGGTTGCGATCCATAAGCTAGGAGTGGATCCTACTTCGTTCCGTCGGACAAGGTCCCGTGAAGAATGCGTCTAGAAATAGAACAACAAGTCATAGCCGAATTTAAAAAGCTAATAGACGCTAAATTTGTCCGTGAAGAACAATACCCGACACTGGTTAGCCAATGTGGTGCCGGTCGAAAGAAGAATGGTCGGATCGGAATTTGTGTGGACTTCGGAGATTTAAACAAGGCATGTCCAAAAGATGAATTCCCTCTACCGATTCCGAACCGATGATCGATATTTCTTCGACACATGAAATATTCTCATTCATGGATGGATCTTCGGGATACAACCGGATAAAAATGGCTCCGGAAGATGAAAAGCTTACAGGCATTCGTAACGCCGATCGGAGTATTTTGCTACACAGTTGATGCCATTCGGACCGAAGAACGCAGGAGCAACCTACCAAAGAGCAATGACAAGAATTTTTGATGATCTCATCCACAATCAAGTCGAGTGCTACGTGGACGATGTCGTCATCAAAAGCAAAGTAAAGGAAAACCACCTGTATGATTTGAGAATTGTTTTCGAACGATTAAGACAATTTAACCTTAAGATGAATCCCTTAAAATGCGCCTTCGGCGTCACCTCCGGAAATTCTTAGGATTCGTTGTCCGACATCGTGGAATTGAAATCGATCCGGAGAAGATTAAAGCTATCTTAGAAATGCCGCCTCCCAAAACCTTAAAACAATTACGATCTTTTCAAGGAAGCCGGCATATCTTCGACGCTTTATCTCAAACCCGTCGGTAGGTGTCAGCCTTTCTCGGCACTAGTTAAAAAGGACGCCAAATTTATTCGGGAAGAGAAATGCCGTAAGGCCTTCGAAGACATTAAACAATATTTAATGACACCTCCTGTCTTAGCAGCCCCGGTCTCGGGTAGACCGCTGATACTTTACACCGCGGCTTTAGACGACTCTCTCGGAGCCCTATTAGCCCAGGTCAATGATGAGGGTAAAGAAAATGCTCTTTACTACTTAAGTCGTCGTTTACTTCCGACGGAAGTAAGGTATCCCACAATTGAAAAGCATTGTTTGGCCCTGATCTTCGCCGCTCAAAAGCTCAGGCACTACATGCTTTCTCATAAGGTCAACCTGATCTCGAAGTTTAATCCATTGCAATACTTGATGACTCGTCCAACACTTTCCGGCGGACTTGCCGGATGGTCAATGATATTATTGCAATTCGATATAACTTTCGTGCCTCTGCGTGCCGTAAAGGGACAAGTCTTAGCAGACTTCCTCGCAAGCACACCCTTTGCCGGCCGAATCTCCTCTCAATGACGATCCGCCGGATGAACAAATAATGAACCTAGGAGACCTTGACGATCGACATTGGGAATTATATTTCGACGGAGCATCTTCAAGCACACAAAGACGAAGAATCGCAAGTGATAGTGCCCGTAAGGCGAGAATCGGGCTAATCTTTATAACACCGGAGCGGGGGATGTTAAGATACTCCTACCACTGACGGAACCGTGTACAAACAACGAGCGAGAATACGAAGCCCTCATAACGGGATTGGAATTAACTATTCAAATGGGGATAACAGACATCAACATCTACGGGGATTCACGAGTTAATCATTCAACGGATTGCCGGACAATGACGAATTTTAAAGCCGAGACTCGAACAATACTTCCAAGTATGCCATACAGTCATTGGAAAAGATTCCAAATGTAACGATCTACAAAATTCCTAGAAAAGAGAATGCTCTAGCGAGATGCTTTAGCCCGTCTCGCAAAAGAATTTGCTCGTTTGCAAGATGAATCGATGGAAGTGTCGGTTCACGGAAGTCGAGTCCTATCACGACTTGACATAGACATGATACACAAATCGAAAAAGAAAAAGAATCGATTGCAGCAAGTGATGGAAAACACAGAAGATTGGCGGCAGCCATTGATGAGACTACCCGCAAACGGGAAAACTACCGGATGATAGGTCGCCGGCCCATCGGATCAAGAAAAGAACTCCGTCCTACGCATTAATAAACAACACATTATACGAAGGTCTTTTGATCAAATGTGGCTAAGGTGCCTAAGCGGGTCCGTGGCCCGTGAAATTGCTAAAGAGGTGCATTCGGACTCGTGGCACTCACCGACGGGTCCAAAGATGAAAATGAAAATTAAAAGACTAGGGTACTATCGGCCCTCGATGATGACCGACCGCATGAAAATCGCCAAGAGCCGTCATCAATGCCAAGTGCACGGAGTGGTTCTACACCAACCTCCAAATGTGCTACACCCGACAATTGCGTCGTGGCCATTTGAATGTTGGGGCACAGATATAGTGGGTCCGATAGAACCACCATCTTCAAAAGGACATCGCTTCATTCTTGCGGCTACGGATTACTTTTCCAAGTGGGCGTGTCGTTCCACTTAGAGAAGTGAAAGCACACCACGTGTTGCGGCTTTTCAAGAACCAAGTTGTCTACCGTTTCGGGGTGCCGCGTAGGATCATCTCGGATAATGGGTCAGCATTCGAAGCACACAAATCAACAATTTTGTCGGGAGACACGGAATCGATCGACGATACTCGACAATTTACTACCCAAGAGCAAACGGCCTCGCTGAGGCTTTTAATAAAACTCTCGTTCAAATCTTAAAGAAAACCTTGGACGATAATAAGAGAAATTGGCACGAGAAATTGTTAGAAGCCTTATGGGCCTACCGGATAACCTTCAGAACTCCTACTCAAGCTACACCTTACGCTCTGGTGTATGGGTCCGAGGCGATGTTACCTTTAGAGGTTCGGCTTCCTTCACTTAGAATTGCGAGTTGCAAACAAGATCACGACGAAGAAAACGCCGGATTACGACTCGAAGAATTAGAAAGCTTGGAAGGGAAAAGACTTGCAGCGCAACGGAATTTAGAACTATACCAAGCTAAAATGGTTCAAGCCCATGACAAACCGGTCCGCCCGAGAACCTTCAAAGTTGGTGACTTAGTTCTCGTTCTCAAGAGACCTATTCTTGCACACCGCAAGATAGGAGGAAAATTTGAACCCACTCGGGAAGGACCATTTGTGGTTGAAACAAGATACTCGGGAGGTTCCTACCGGCTAGTGAATTGCCGGGGAGAACGACATATGCTTCCGATCAACGGACGATACTTGAAAAAGTATTACGCTACCTGATGTTTCGAAGGAATGAATTCTTCATCCCTAAGAAACACGGGCGGAGTAATTACTTATGATTGGGTCCGAACCCAAAAAATAATAAAATGTGCTAAGATAAATAAAATCATGATAATTAAGTTTTCCTTGTTTTCTTTTCCAAATCAAAATCTCTTCCCTCATCTTATCCTACTTCATTCCTGTTAAATTTCAAAATATAAGAATAATAAAAAATGTATCTTTAATAAACATTTTCTTAATGTTCTTGTTCTTAGTACTGACCCTCGATCCTTTTCCTTGTCTTTTCGCAGGGAAATGTCGAACGGGCGGTTGGTCTTGAACTTTAAGAATGGCGTAAGCCTTGCACTCGATGAAAAGAGGGTGAAAGATGGAGCGATAATCGAGATTGACTCGGATTTCGCACCGACGGGCCTACAAGTACGAGGAAAGTGACTGGGTCCCAGTTGACCGAGAAGAACTGCCCGGGAAGACAAGGATGAGAGTGGGTGGCCCAAGCCACCAATCCAACAACAAGAAAAGAAAAGCAAACACCGAAGAAGATAAGAAAATGAAGTCCGTAGTCGCTACAGCGGAGGGCAGGCTTGTCAGCGCCGCGCCCACAGAGATTCAAGAAGTGCGGAGAGCCACTCTCACAGCCACGCAACGAAGAAATAAGAATCGCCGCATCCGTAAGATGTTAACAAAACTAGCCGCGGACCAGCGCGACGAGACAATTGCTAATGCCAGCACACACATTTCAAGGACACCGGTTCACCAGGAACCTGAAGAAAGGAGGCCAGCTCCTACAATAACAAAAAGAACTGTGGAAATCTCCGGAAGATCGAAGAAAGAAGGCTACCACGCCACCGGATAGAACCACCGAGCAGCTGCATGACCTTGTTGCGAAGCAACCCCGGGGGATGTCCCGACAGTGCATCATCCCCGAGGAGCCGAGGTATGCGGGGGAACGTGAAGGGATTGAACCATATATCCCACAATATGTCACAAGGCCTAGCCATCTCGGATCATTCCGGAATACGAGCCGGAGAGAATGCAAAATGTTGAAAAGAAAACTTTCGAATACTTCGAGAGAATTAATGGAAGAAGAATCAACATACTAGAAGGCCTCGAGCTACATACCGACGTATTCTCGGAGTATGAACAACAACGAAATCGTGGATTGTATCCGGGATTCGAAGAGAATGGGCCGAGCAGGCCGCCTAAGGGAAAACACATACTCGGAACCCCGGAGATGGATGCCGTGGAAAGGAAGAATCACAATACAATGCGGATGTCGCTACAACTTTGCCGAAGACAGAAGGGAAACCCACCGGGGATACTCCGTCATGGGCAAGTAGATCCGATGCCATTAGTCATCAGGAGAATGGTAAAAAGATTGATAACATGGAGGGTACTGCCAACAGATTGCATACCCAATAGCTGCATTATCAACATCTACAAACAGGGTGATCGCATACCCCCACATATTGATCACCACGACTTCGTCAAACCTTTCCGCACGGTCTCTTTCTTGAATGAGTGTAACATCATGTTCGGATCCGACCTCCGGATAGCAGGTCCGGGTGAGTTCCGAGGGCCGCAAAGATACCTTTACCGGTGGGTTCCGTCATGATACTGCAAGGTAATGGAGCGGATATCGCAAAGCATTGCATACCGGGAGTGCCAGTGGAGCGAATCTCGGTTACTTTCGGGAGGATGGACGACGGCAAAATACCTTACCATTTCCAACCGGACCCGTAGCTAGAGAACCTCCGGCCTTACGAGTCGTGAGTTACATGGGAAATATCACACCTCCAACGTACATCCAGACGGCATCCTTGCCAAGGATGGCTTGGAAGGTGATGTCATCGACCATGTACCCCACTATTCAGACATGGATTTTTTGACAGATGCATCTTTTGATGGATCAACAAAGATCATACACAGTCCGTTTTGAGTCTACCTGGATTGTATGAAATATATTCCAGATCGAGTTGTATGATGTATTTTCAACATGATTGGAATGAGAGTGACCATGTCACGTTTTTGGCCTTCACCTCTTTTGTGCAAATTGATTGGGAAACGCCATTAAAGTTAAATGAACTTCGAACAAAGAACAGAAAAGAAAAAAAAAAGAATAAAAGAAAACTTTCTAAAAAAATCTAAAAAATGACAAACACCAAGTTCACATGAACATTAAATAAACAATAAAATAAAATTTGAACCATTAAAAGATAAACGAAATCAACACAAATCTCAAATTCCATCCTTCCAAACTTCAAATCAAATTTCATCTTTACAAATTCCAAATCAAATTCTCAATCAAATTTCAAATCCAATCTCGATCAAGTTTCAAACTTGATCTTCCATATTTCAAATCAAATCTTAAATCAAATTTCAATCGAGTTCAAACTCATCCTTCCAAATTTCCAAATTCAATCTTTCCAGGCTTCAAGTCTCAATCAAATTCAAATTCAATTTCTTCCAGATCTCGAATCAAATATCAATCAAATAAAATTAAACTCTTTTGGGTCGAGGATTTTACATCCAAGACTGCACTGTTTTAGGATTCTTTTCCTATTGCACTGAAATACATCAAATTCAACCTTTTGGGTCGAGGATTTTACATCCAAGACTGCACTGCTTTAGGATTCCTTTCCTATTGCACTGAAATACATCAAATCAAACTCTTTTGGGTCGAGGATTTTACATCCAAGACTGCACTGCTTTAGGATTCTTTTCCTATTGCACTGAAGTACATCAAAATTCAAACTTTTGGGTCGAGGATTTTACATCCAAGACTGCACTGCTTTAGGATCCTTTTCCTATTGCACTGAAATACATCAAATTCAACCTTTTGGGTCAAGGATTTTACATCCAAGACTGCACTACTTTAGGATTCTTTCCCTATTGCACTGAAGTACATCAAAATTCAAACTCTTTTGGGTCAAGGATTTTACATCCAAGACTGCACTGCTTTAGGATTCTTTTCCTATTGCACTGAAGTACATCAAAATCAAACTCTTTTGGGTCGAGGATTTTACATCCAAGACTGCATCGCTTTAGGATTTTTTTCCTATTGCACTGAAATACATCAAATCAAACTCTTTTGGGTCGAGGATTTTACATCCAAGACTGCACTGCTTTAGGATTCTTTTCCTATTGCACTGAAGTACATCAAAATTCAAACTTTTGGGTCGAAGATTTTACATCCAAGACTGCACTGCTTTAGGATCCTTTTCCTATTGCACTGAAATACATCAAATTCAACCTTTTGGGTCGAGGATTTTACATCCAAGACTGCAATGCTTTAGGATTCTTTCCCTATTGCACTGAAATACATCAAAATCAAACTTTTGGGTCAAGGATTTTACATCCAAGACTGCACTGCTTTAGGATTCTTTCCCTATTGCACTGAAATACATCAAAATTCAAACTCTTTTGGGTCAAGGATTTTACATCCAAGACTGCATCGCTTTAGGATTCTTTTCCTATTGCACTGAAGTACATCAAAATCAACCTTTTGGGTCGAGGATTTTACATCCAAGATCGCACTCGCTTTAGGATTCTTTCCCTATTGCACTCTGAAATACATCAAAATCAAACTTTTGGGTCGAGGATTTTACATCCAAGATCGCACTTTGCTAGGATTCTTTCCTATCTGTACTGAAGTACATCAAAATTCAACCTTTTGGGTCAAGGATTTTACATCCAAGACTGCACTGCTTTAGGATCCTTTTCCTATTGCACTGAAATACATCAATTCAAACTTTTGGGTTGAGGATTTACATCCGAGACTGCATTGCTTTAGGATTCTTTCCCTATTGCGATGAAATACATCAAAATGAAACTTTTGAGGTTAAGGATTTTACATCCAATACCGCATTACTTCGAGATCTCTTCTCATTGCAACGATTCAATCTAATCAATTCAATTTTCTTTCGAGGTTGGAGATGTTACATCTAAAACCTCAAAATTCCAATTTTCATTTCAAATCAAATCCTTCAAATTAATTTTGACAAACTTCAATCTAAATTGAAACTCCAAACTAAAATTTAAACTCACACATCAAAACTTAAACTAAAACAAAATAAAATCTAAATCGAAATTCCCCCAGATCATGTGATTTGGGATTCACCTCCTTTTCCTTTCCCTGCCGAGAGTTCAAGAATCTCCGGTTCCGGAGATATACTTGACAATCCCCGGCAGAAACTCTTCTACTTCGTCCTAAGTTCGTCACTTGGACATCCGTGTTGGTTTTGTTGATCGCTTCGGCCAACACCAATACGCGCGGTGTGCTCCGTCGGCTCACCACACCTATCGGGGGTCCATTTGTTGACCTCATTTTTGATGAGGTCTTCCCTTCTTCTTTTTAGTGCTTAGGATCTAGCCTTAGGCTTTTCCTTCGACTATCTTAGAGGACTAGAGTTGGGACCCGCCTTTTAGAAATTCAAACCACTTCTAAACTCCCCGCAAACTCCACAAACTCGACTATAGACCCCTAATCACCTAGAGGGTTGAAATCAAATGTGGAAGTTTAAAGGATGAGTTCCTATAGGATTCTTTGGCCTTAGAGTCGCCTCGGGTGGCTCGGTCCAGTGAAGGGGCTGACTTACACTACACTTACACACTACATTTCCACACACTTCCTAAAACCACACCCATACCCAACTTAACCTCCTGACTCATGTAGGTGATTCACATGGATGGTCCTTAACCCCTAAGCCCTCGGCAAGAGGGTTAGGAACAACATAGTGAATGCCTCAAATGAGTCCTTTCATGGCTCATATGGGCTTGAAATGGCTTCATGGCTCAACCAAAATGATTTCTTTCCACCTAGATTCACCCAATCTTCAATTTCCCAAATTTTCAATTTTTGACCCCGGGACCCTACACCTACTAAACCTACCCAAAACCTCGAAATTACCCAAATTTTTGCAAAATTTCCAAATTACCCAAAATTTTCCAAAATCACTCTCAAACATCTCCACATCACTAAAATTGATCATCCATACCCAAAAATACCAAAAATTCCAAAAAATACCTCCCGATACCCTCCAAATACCCAAAATACCCTTCTTGGCCTAAAAATCCAAAAATTCGGAAAATTCCCGAGAAAATTCCGGAAAATCCCAAATATTCCCAATTTCATTTTGTCCAACTACACCATGGGCCAATTTTGTCAATTTACCTTACTTTTGTCAAAACCCCCAATTATCCAAAATCCTTAAAATCCTTTTTTATGAAATTGACTTCACTTTTCCCAAGCCAAATGGAGCCATGGAGCCATGCACAAGCCATACGCAAGCCATGAGAGCCTCTTTAAATGTCACCATGCCATTTTGGGCAAAAGGAGGAGGCTCTTTCCTTAATTCCTAATGGTGATTAACCACTTCCATGACTCCACTAAACCATGCTTAAGCCTAATTGTACTTGGATTGTGACTTGACCCCACTAATCAAGCTGATCCAAATCACTTTCTCCTCGGCCTAAACCAGGCCTTGGGTGGTGCACCTAGCCCAAATGGGTGGGTTGACCCATTTAGGTCCAAATCTAGCCATGCCCCATTCCACTTTGGATCAAAGCCTTTACACATTTCCATGGCCGATTGATTGAACAAACCTCCGGCCACGACCCACCGACCTTGAGGGTGACCCATGCCTGGCCGGCCGGCCACCAGGCCGCCGGAAAACACCATGGCCGAGAGCTCACATGTGAGCCAACATTGAAATTCTCACTTGCCGAGCCGCCCCATCCCCAGCTGGCTACCATGGCCGATCTTCTCCTCACCGCAGCGAGCTCGATCCCAAGCCCTAACTCCCCCGGGAGGCCCCCAGCCCAGCTCTATTTAAACTCCACCCCTCTCGGCCATGAGAGGAGAGAAGCATAAACCTTGCCAAAACTCGCCAAAATTGTTCCGGACCCTCCTCCACCCTTAGAGCACTTGATCCCCAGTGAAATTCCCCTGCCATTTCTCCTCTCGTAAGCTCGATTTCGAGTTGAAATTCCACCCAAAACCAGGACACTTCTCCACGGTGAGCCAATTCCCAAATTGATTGACTCTACACCTTCACCGGACCAAGGGAAGGTGTCCACCATCAAAAGCCCCATCTCCGAGCCACCTGAGTTGCTCCAGCCTCCAAGCTTTGTGATCGGGCTTGGTCGAAATCATATCCGGACAATTCACCGGACCAGGAGACTTCATCCGGAGCTTGCCGGGACCCGATCGAAGGTGCAACAACTCTCGGATTGAAGCCACACTTCTCCGAGCCAAGGTATGAGCTAACTCTTCATCCCGAGCTTCGGAGATTCTCCATTTCAAATGCTTTAATTTCAATGCATGTTAACCGTATAGATGTGTTCGTCTCTTCAAGACGAATCCATAGAGTATAAGAACGTAAAAATCCAATGAGAATCGAGTGAGATCTTAGGGATTTAGTGTGGACGGCTCTCGGGTGAGAACACTTGGGGACGATGAACGGATGCCGTCCATTCAATACACGCGCGCACGGACGGCCAGGATCGCGTCGGACCAGGAGATGGTACGAGAACCGCGGGGCCCGGGCTGCTGACTCAAGTGGCGGCGTCGAATGGGAGCGCGCCGCGTGGCCTTTCGGAGGCTGCCGAGGATGCGTTGGCGCCGACTCGGATAAGTAGAAAATTAGGGATTTTTCGATTTATTTAATTCCTAAACTTCAAAAATTCATATCTCTGTGTAGAAAAATCGGAAAAATAAAATAAAAATACCCTCTTGCTCGGTGAAGAGAGGAGAATAATGTGGAAAAGAAATCACTTAATTTCATCAAATATTTTATTTTTTATAATTTATTTACTCTCTGCATTGTTTTAATTCTCCATGCATGCATACAATTCACCATGGCATGAGACCATAGGGCTTTTGAAGCCTCCGAATTTGGGAACATTCCCCGAATTTTCCAAAGTCGGAGGCCATCCCTATGAAGAGTTCTAGATTTTTCAAGTTCAGGTCACTGTTTTGAGTATTTTAATTCCAGTAAATAGCTTGTTGTGAAATAAATTCTAGGAAAATTTGGTGATGTTCCTTATGACCAGAGAACCCTAGGAAAAATAGATTTTGACTTAGTTCATTTAAAACAACCCTAATTGGCTTAAACACCCAAAATAGGTCTTTAATTAATTAGAGTTAACCAGGCATCAAATTGACTTGAAATCAATTCTCCACTGACCTTTAGGATTAGAGGAACCCACCATAAAAATTTGAGGTCAATTGGACTTGGTTAGCCCTACTAATTGGGTTGATTAAGTCACTTAGCCATTTTAAACTTTAAAAATTCATAACTTTTAAAATACTTTTCAAAAATTCACCAAATTGGTTTTGGAACCTCTCTGATATCAGGGGAATCTAAGAAAATTAAAATTTCAATTTTCTAAAAAAGTTGATTTTTAATAATATTTTAATATTTTTAATAATTAAAAAATAATAAAAATCACAAAAATAATAAAATGCAACAAAATGTCACATTTTGAATTTTAATCACTTAGGAACAAATCCCACATTTTTCTTAGGTCTATTTAGTGAGACATTGAATTTTAAAGCCCTAGGGTAATTTTAAAATTAAAAAAAAATGTATTTTCTAGCATTTTCACTAAAAAAATTATAATAAATCATAGAAAAATCAGAAAATTACAAAATTTGTTTCTCTGGTTTCCTTGATATCAGAGAAATTTTTGAAAAATATAAAATCCATTTTTCAACGTTTATTTTATTTTTAAATTAATTAACACTCCAAAACTCAAAATAATTATAATAAAAATAATATAATTCAAAAAATCACCAAAATTGGTCCAAGTGCTTCTCTGGTCATTAGGAATGTCCCCTAATTTTCTTAAGGACAGAAACTTTCCTTTGGTCATGTTATCAAATTTTCCTTGAAAATCTCTATTTTCCACCAAAAATAATTATATAAATAAATTAAATACAGAAAAATCACATTTTCTCCTCTCATGTCTTTATTGACATATGAGTGAAGTCACATAAAAATTTCAAGTTCATTTAAGTTCAATTTAGTGAGTTATGAAATTATTAAGCTTAAGGGGTAAAATGGTAATTAAACTTTTAACCCTTAATTAAAACTTTAGGTTTAATAAAAAAATCAACAAGTAAAATATTTGATCTTAATCTGGTTTGGATGATTGAAATTTAAATAATTAAAGGGTAGAAACCCATTAAATAATTTTAAAATGATTAAACTTTAATTAAATAATAGATTAAATTTGGAAGAATAATAAAATTGGAATTATTAAAATAAGGGATATTTATTAGGAAGAGATTTATTCTTTAATTTAAAAAATCCATAAACTAATTATATCATTAACACTTAACTCTTAATTAAAATGATAACTCAAATTTAAAATATTAAAAAACTTAATTAAATCATTAAACTCTTTTAAAATCTCAATTAAAATTATAAATTAAATTAAATTAAAATTAAATTAAATAATTAAATTAAATTAAATTAAACAATTAAATTAAATTAAATTAAATTAAATTAAATTAAATTAAATAATTAAATTAAATTAAATTAAACAATTAAATTAAATTAAATTAAATTAAGTTAAATTAAATTAAATAATTAAATTAAATTAAATTAAACAATTAAATTAAATTAAACAATTAAATTAAATTAAATTAAATTAAATAATTAAATTAAATTAAATCAAATCAAATTAATTAAACATCAAACCAAATTAAATTAAATTAAGTTAAATTAAAACTCAATTAAATTAAATTGAATTAAATGTAACATCACCTAAGACATAAAAGAAATTAAATATAAAGCAACTTGAACACTATTCCAAATTTAAACCCTTTAACTTAAATCAAATCATTTGAATACTAATTTACCCTTGAAAGCTTTGATTATTATAACTCCTAAATGAAACATTAAGTGAAATGCTACTTCACTCATAAGATATTCAAATGTCTTAATTCACTTGGGCAAGTTAACAAAACTTGAAAACCTCGGACGATTGATTCATTTATATAATTAAATTCATTTGGACTTAAAATAATCCTAAAAATATTGAAAAGATGTTTAAGATTCTTCTTAAGCACTTCCTCAATATGATAGGATATTTATAAGAACAATTGGATTTAATTGTTCTTTGATGAAGAAAATCGTCCTCAAACAAAAACACAAAGAACCTAGACGTCATAGGAGATGACTAGCTATAGGATTAGGAATTTTGTAGAAAACCATAACCTTTCCCTTAGCTTTACCTAGGAACTTGCTTAAATATTCTAATTGTGTTTTAAGTGTAGCTTGGGATGACGGGAAGACCCTCCAGGTACGCTTTTATTTTATTGCAATTTACTTTCTTGCAATTTACTTCCTGCAATTTACTTTATTGCAGATGCACTTTACTTTTCTTGCATGATAAAACAAGCGTTGCATGAAACCCACACCTTTAGGATAGTCCCTAAAACTGAAACCAAAACTAAGTTAAAAGTCATTGCAAGATAAAATTCACCGCCACAACATTTCAAAATATAAAACAACTCAAAATTTAATCACAAACAGTAACACAAAACTACAATTGCAACTAAATTAAAACGTCCCGTTGGATGATCGGGAATACCTCGGATGATGTAACCTACGTGTTGCTAACGGGATTTCCCACGGTCTAAATGAAAGTGTGGAACTCATTCAGTTGAGTTTAGCAAATTCATCCGGACTAAGTGAATCCGATAAAAATAATGATGCCGGAAGGATGGAACCGTGGGATCTTAACCGAGTGTCGTTATAATCAACTTTAAGATTTGTTTTAATCAAAATACAAAACACTTGGAAATTAAGACTTCTCTAAACCAAAACACTTTTCTCATCCCCTGATTTATGATTTCTAAAACTAAACCTCTGCAACAACAAGGAGCTTGGAGTATGGTGGGCAGACACGCCATCGTCGTCGAAGAAACTTGAACCTACTTCGAAGTAAAACCTTCTTAGAATTAAACAACAAAGCCATAGGACTTCGAGGTAGCTTGCCTAGTGCAACATAAATCCTCAACCTCTTCGTTAGGCATTTGCATTGCAAATTAAGCCCTAACCGATCTTAGGATTCCAAGGTAGTCGTCCGATACGACAATAAACCCTCACATCTTCTAGGCTATTTGTTTGATTTTATCATACAAATATAAGCCCTAATTAATTAAAATTGGCAAGATTGAAACACTAAATAAACATTAGGACTTTCCTAAATTCAAGCCAAACAATAGGATAGTCGGGAAATTACCGAAGTTCACTTCGAATCTGTGATTTCTCCTACCTTTCTCCCTTTGGATTCCCAAAACAAAATGTTCCAAATTTGATCCATTCCCTATTGAAATTCCAAAATTCAATCCTTGAAAACTTAAACTTTGAAATTCTTGAGAGCGAATTATCGGTTATTAATCGAGAGTTTTCTTAGGTGATTCCCGTCACTTAAGATGTAATTAACTATAGGGGCTTGCCCTTATAGGGAATTTTAAAGAACCTGAGTAATATAAACCCCGTTTAATACTTTCATATTA
The DNA here is from genome assembly GCA_022702705.1 of Papilionanthe hookeriana x Papilionanthe teres. Taxonomy (NCBI): domain Eukaryota; kingdom Viridiplantae; phylum Streptophyta; class Magnoliopsida; order Asparagales; family Orchidaceae; genus Papilionanthe; species Papilionanthe hookeriana x Papilionanthe teres. The sequence goes on from JAKZJZ010000204.1 coordinate 31,693, forward strand.
AGCGGGGGAATTTGTCGGCTTATAAAATTGGTTCGCGGACCAAACGGATGTCACAAAACTTCTAGTTTATTTGATCGAGCCCCACCCTCAGCAGTGTGTCTATCTTTAGGGATAGATACACGGTTTGTGGTGCGGTGCTCGTTTATATAAACTATTTGGGATGTGAGATCGGTTTAATCTCATATCTTAAAACTTTCAAATTTAAAATTATTTTCAAAGTCAAATACTACTTTCTAAATTATATATATATTTAAATCAAATTTAAAATTTAAATTCGCCGACAACTTCTGTTAGGCGACCCCCTTTTAAAATACAACACAACCTAAAAATAGTGCCGACACATCGTCACCAAAGAAAAATTCTACTTCCTTAGGATCAACAAATGGTGTGAAACTAGGAAAAGTAGGAAAACTAACATCACGTTCACCCTTCGTAAATTCGACTAGGGCTTCATCATATTCAAGCATCATAACTACTCTTCCTCCGGGTATAATCGGATAAATGATCTAGTTTCCCGTCAATAGTATCAATCCCGCAGTGAGTTTGAAATAACTCCCCGCTATCGATCTAAAAACTGATCATGCATTGATTCCCAGAAATTTGATGGTGTCTCAGCAGAAGTAAAGGGTCTAGAAGTAGAAGGTCTACCTGAAGTATGTGCAGAAGTAGAAGGAGCGGTCGATCTCTTCCCTCGAAAACGATCATAGATACTAACACTCTCCTGCCCAATTGGCTTGGTAGACTTTAACTTCTCCTCAGAAATATCAGCAATGACTCCATTACTAACACATAGTGAATAAATCAGAGATGGAAATCCCAATCCAACAGAAGTGCTGGATCTCGCAGTAGAGTTCACAGAGTCATAAAAAATGCTCCCGACATCAATAGGCTTCCTCTCCTAAATGCAGTAGTGTAAGAACACTCGATCTCTAGTCACTTCACTCAGGTGGTTGGAAGGTAACAATCTTACAGAAATAAAGTAGTGTCATGCTTTAGATATACCATTTAATTTGAAGGATTTGAAGTTTACCCTTTTTCCATTCCTGATCTTCCAAGATCCAGTACCGTCAGTCAGATAAGCAATAATTATGTCCAAATCTTCCTCAGATGGTGATAATCCAGAATAAAAGCACTCAATAGTCGGTGGCAGGCCATAAAATATGTTGATTCTTTCTGGACTAAATCCAACTCTGATTCCTCTAACAAAGACTTCATAATCCTCGGCATCCAGAAAATTTGCATAAAACTCTCGAACAATCGGGATAACAACAACAGCAGTGAAATAACAGAATCGTTGCTAATTATGTGCAACGATAGTGTTTTCGATCATTTCTCCATGATGATAGAAACTTCGTCCAGAAATGAACTTTCTGGGCGTTACAAATTCGTGGAAGCGAAAATGCACAGCCGCAGTAGAAAATTTGCTGCTATCAAAGTTATCTCACGCCTTCCCTCGTTTAGATTTCGGAGCCATCTAAACGTGAAGAAAACAAGAACAAATTTAGGAATAAAAAATTTAAACTCTTTTTAAGTTTATAAAACTTAAAATAAGTTTAGAAATCCAAAGAAATAACTAAGAATCAAAAAAATTTTCAAAATTTCGGTTCTTAGCAAAACTAGGAAAATCTATGGTGAAAATCGAAAATAAATCATTTAAAGTGTAGATCTGACCTTGAGACGAAGAAATCGAGTGGTTTCGCGCTCAAATCCTTGATGTTTTGACCTCAAAATGGATATAGAGGATGTATTTTCGCGAAAATGGGGAAGAAGATGAAGCTTAGGCGTCAAAAATGGCTTTTAGGGGTTATTTAAGTAAATTCTCGGGTACAGGCCGGACTGGCGCTTGTTGACCTCATTTTTGATGAGGTCTTCCTTTCTTCTTTTTAGTGCTTAGGATCTAGCCTTAGGCTTTTCCTTTGACTATCTTAGAGGACTAGAATTGGGACCCGCCTTTTAGAAATTCAAACCACTTCTAAACTCCCCGCAAACTCCACAAACTCGACTATAGACCCCTAATCACCTAGAGGGTTGAAATCAAATATGGAAGTTTAAAGGATGAGTTCCTATAGGACTCTTTGGCCTTAGGACTGCCCTGGGTGGCCTGGTCTAGTGAAGGGGCTGACATACACTACACTTACACACTACATTTCCACACACTTCCTAAAACCACACCCATACCCAACTTGACCTCTTGACTCATGTAGGTGATTCACATGGATGGTCCTTAACCCCTAAGCCCTTGGCTAAGAGGGTTAGGAACAACATAGTGGAATGCCTCAAATGAGTCCTTTCATGGCTCATATGGGCTTGAAATGGCTTCATGGCTCAACCAAAATGATTTCACCCCACTCAAATTCACCCAATCTTCAATTTCCCAAATTTTCAATTTTGACCCCGGACCCTACACCTACTAAACCTACCCAAAACCCTTGAAATTACCCAAATTTTTGCAAAATTTCCAAATTACCCAAAATTTTCCAAAATCAATCCCAAACATCTCCAAATCACTCAAATTGATCATCTATATCCAAAAATACCAAAAATTCCAAGAAAACCTCCCAATACCCTCCAAATAACCCAAAATACCCTTCTTGGCCTAAAAATCCAAAAATTCAGAAAATTCCCAGAAAATTCCAGGAAATCCCAAATATTCCCAATTTCATTTTATCCAACTACACCATGGGCCAATTTTATCAATTTACCCTACTTTTGTCAAAACCCCCAAATTGACCCATTTTAACCCAAAGTGAACCCAATGTCAAACCAAACCTATCCAATTGACCCCAATTTTGGTCCAATTCAATTCTAAACTTCAATTCAACATTCCTAATACTAATTTAGACCAAATCCAAGTCCAATTTGATTGACATTTGGATCCAATTCCACTTTTGACCTTAAGGCCCATTTTTCGACCTAAGCCCAAACCTAACCCAAATGAACCCAAACCCCAAAAATCAAAGCCCAACCAAAGTCAAAACCTCTTTGAAACACTCCCATAAACACTTCTCAACAATAATTCTACATAAATTTCAACCCTAGCCCAACATTGGCCCAACTTGGCCCATTTGGACCTATATTAGCCCATTCACCAAAAGAATCCAAATCCAACCCAATTCAAGCCCAAACTACCCCAAATTTGCTTCAAGTTACTCATGACACATCCATGAGCTAAACCAACAATTATTTGGCCCAACCTTTTACAAAAATTTTCATCCATGAACACATTCATAAACTTAAAAGCCCACTTCCCTTAAACCTTTCTAAAAGCCCATTTCCTTCAAAATTCAAAAGCCCAAATCTACCCTAAAGCCCACATGACATCTCCATTTGTCATCCATTTAATTAAATCCATTACCTAAGTCCTAAAATCACCATCAAATTATTCCAAATCAAGTTTCATACAAATTTCCATCAAAACATCCAAAATTCTTAAAACCCATTTTCATGAAATTGACCCAAGCTTTTCCCAAGCCAAATGGAGCCAAGGATGAGCCATTCACAAGCCATATGAAGCCATGAAAGTTTGGCATGTGACCATGCCATTAATGGCAAAAGGAGGAGGTCCTTTAACCATCTCCTAAAAGTCATTAACCTTAAGCATGTCTCCCCTTAACCAAGATTTAATCCAAATATTCTTGGATAAGGACATCACCACCTCTTGACCAGCCTAGCCTAGCCGATCTTCTCAGCCAAGACCAGCCATGGGGAGGTGAACCCAACCCAAACCAATGGGTTGACCAATTTCAAGCTAAAATGACCCCCTCCCCATTCCATTTTAATTCAAACACTTTACACATGTCCAAACCCAATTGACTTCACCATTGCCAAGCCCCGACCTCCCCGGTCGAGATGGTGACCCATGCCCGCCGGCCGACCGCCCGGATCGCCGGAAAACACCACACCCGAGAGCTCACATGTGAGCCAACTTTGGAATTCCACCTTGCTCGAGCCGCCCCATGCCCAATGGCCACCATGGCCGTTCTTCTCCTCACTGAGCAGTGCCTGATCCCAAGCCCTAACTCCCCACGGAGGCCTCACGTACCGACTCTATTTAAACTCCACCCCTCTCGGCCATGAGAAGAGCAAAGCACAAACCTTACCAAAACTCGCCAAAATTGTTCCGGCACCCTTCTCCACTCTTAGAGCACTTGATCCCTGAGTGAGATCCCCCTGCCATTTCTCCTCCGTAAGCTCAATTTCGAATTGAAATTCCACCCAAAACCGGGACACTTCTCCACAGTGAGCCAATCCCCAAATTGATTGGCTCTACACCTTCACCGGACCAAGGGAAGGTGTCCACCATCAAAAGCCCCATCTCCGTGCCACCCGGCTGCTCCAGCCTCCAAGCTTTGTGATCGGGCTTGGTCGAAATCATATCCGGACAATTCACCGGATCGGAGACTTCATCCGGAGCTTGCTAGGACCCAATCGAAGGTGCAACAACTCTCGGATTGAAGCCACACTTCTCCGAGCCAAGGTATGAGCTAACTCTTCATCCCGAGCTTCCGAAGATTCTCTATTTCAAATGCCTTAGTTCCAATGCATGTTAACCGTATAGATGTGTTCGTCTCTTCGAGACGAATCCATAGAGTATAAGAACGTAAAAATCCATTGAGAATCGAGTGAGATCTTAGGGATTTAGTGTGGACGGCTCTCGGGTGAGAACACTTGGGGACGATGAACCGGATGCCGTCCATTCGATACACGCGCGCACGGACGGCCGGGATTGCGTCGGACCGAGAGACGGTACGAGAACCGCGGGGCCCGGGCCGCCGACTCGGGTGGCGGCGTCGAATGGGAGCGCGCCGCGTGGCCTTTCGGAGTCTGCCGAGGATGCGCGCGGCGCCGCGTGGATAAATAGAAAATTAGGGTATTTTCTTATTTATTTAATTCCCTAAACTTCAAAAATCCATATCTTTGTGTAGAAAAATCACAAAAATAAAATAAAAATACCCTCTTGCTCGGTGAACGGAGGAGAATAATGTGGAAAAGAAATCATTTAATTTCATTAAGTATTTTATTTTTTATAATTTATTTACTCTCTGCATACATTTAATTCTCCATGCATGTATACAATTCACCATGGCATGAGACCATAGGGCTTTGAAGCCTCCGAACTTGGGAACATTCCCCGAATTTTCCAAGGTCAGAGGCCATCTCTGTGAAAAGTTATTTATTTTTCAAATGCATGTTGCTGTTTTGAGTATTTTAATTCCAAAAATTAGCATGTTGTGAAATAAATTCTAGAAATATTTGGTGATGTTCCTTATGACCAGAGAACTCTAGGAAAAATAGGACTTGAGTTAATTCACTCAGATTAACCCTAATTGGCTTAAACACCCAAAATAGGTCTTTAATTAATTAGAGTTAACCAGGCATCAAATTGACTTGAAATCAATTCTCCACTGACCTTTAGGATCAGAGAAATCCACCATAAAAATTTGAGGTCAATTGGACTTGGTTAACCCCACTAATTGGATTAATTAAGCCACTTAGCCATTTTAAACTTTAAAAATTCATAACTTTTAAAATACTTTTTAAAAATTCACCAAATTGGTTTTGGAGCCTCTCTGATATTAGGGGAACCTAAGAAAATTAAAATTTCAATTTTCTAAAAAAGTTGATTTTTAATAATATTTTAATATTTTTAATAATTAAAAAATAATAAAAATCACAAAAATAATAAAATTCACCAAAATGTCACATTTTGAATTTTAATCACTTAGGAACAAATCCCACATTTTTCCTAGGTCTATTTAGTGAGATATTGAATTTTAAAGCCCTAGGGTAATTTTAAAATTAAAAAAAAATGTATTTTCTAGCATTTTCACTAAAATAATTATTATAAATCATAGAAAAATCAGAAAATTACAAAATTTGATTCTCTGGTTTCCTTGATATCAGAGAGATTTTTGAAAAATATAAAATTCATTTTTCAACATTTATTTTATTTTTAAATTAATTAACACTCCAAAATTTAAAATAATTATAATAAAAATAATATAATTCAAAAAATCACCAAAATTGGTCCAAGTGCTTCTCTGGTCATTAGGAATGTCCCCTAATTTTCTTAAGGACAGAAACTTTCCCTTGGTCATGTTATCAAATTTTCCTTGAAAATCTCTATTTTCCACCAAAAATAATTATATAAATAAATTAAATACAGAAAAATCACTTTTTCTCCTCTCATGTCTTTATTGACATATGAGTGAAGTCACATAAAAATTTCAAGTTCATTTGAATTCAATTTAGTGAGTTATGAAATTATTAAGCTTAAAGGGTAAAATGGTAATTGAAATCTTTAATCCTTAATTAAAACTTTAGGTTTAATAAAAATTAACAAGTAAAATATTTGATCCTAATCTGATTTGGATGATTGAAATTTAAATAATTAAGGGTAGAAACCCATTAAACAATTTCAAAATGATTAAATTTAAATTAAATAATTGATTAAATTTGGAAGAATAATAAAATTGGAATTATTAAAATAAGGGATATTTATTAGGAAGAGATTTATTCTTTAATTTAAAAATCCCTAAATTAATCATCTCATTAATATTCAACTCTTAATTAAAATGATAATTCAAATTCAAAATATTAAAAGACTTAATCATTAAACTAAAGTCAAATTATTAAACTCTTTCAAAAATTTCAATTAAAATTAAAAAATAAAGTAAATTAAAGATAAATTAAATTAAAATTAAATTAAATTTAATAATTAAATTAAACAATTAAATTAAATTAAATTAAATTAAATTAAAATTAAGTTAAATTAAATTAAACAATTAAATTAAATTAAATTAAATTAAATTAAATTAAATTAAATAATTAAATTAAATTAAATCAAATCAAATTAATTAAACACCAAATCAAATTAAATTGAACTATGTTAAACTAAATTAAAACTCAATTAAATTAAATTGAATTAAATATAACATCACCTAAAACAGAAAGAAAATAAATTTAAAGAAAAACAACTTGAACACTATTCCAAATTTAAACTCTTTAACTTAAACCAAATCATTTGAATACTAACTTACCATCGAAAGCTTTAGTTATTATAACTCCTAAATGGAACATCAAATGAAGTGTCACTTCACTCATAGGATATTCAAATGTCCTAGTTCACTGAGCAAGTTAACAAAACTTGAAATTCTTGGACGATTAATTCATTTGTATAATTAAATTCATTTGAACTTAAAACAATCCCGAAATATTGAAAAGATGTTTAAGATCCTTCTTAAGCACTTTCTCAATATGATAGGACATTTATAAGAACAATTGAATTTGATTATTCTTTGATGAAGAAAATCGTCCTTAAACCAAAACACAAAGAACCTAGACGTCATAGGAAATGACTAAGCTATAGGATTAGGAATTTGGTAGAAAACCATAACCTTTCCCTTAGCTTTACCTAGGAACTTGCTTAAATATGCTAATTGTGTTTTAAGTGCAGTTTGGGATGACGGGAAGACCCTCAGTGTACGCATTTGTATTATTGCAATTTACTTTCCTGCAATTTATTTTCCAGCAATTTACATTATTGCAATTTACTTTATTGCAACTGCGTTTATTTTTTGCATGATAAAACAACTGTTGCATGAAAACCCACACCTTTAGGATAGCCCCTAAAACTGAAACCAAAATTAAGTTAAAAGTCATTGCAAGATAAAATTCACCGCCACAACATTTCAAAATATAAAACAACTCAAAATTTAATCACAAACGAACACAAAACTACAATTACAACTAAATTAAAACGTCCCGTTGGATGATCGGGAATACCTCGGATGATGTAACCTACGTGTTGCTAACGGGATTTCCCACGGTCTAAATGAAAGTGTGGAACTCATTCGGTTGAGTTTAGCAAATTCATCCGGACTAAGTGAATCCGATAAAAATAATGATGCCGGAAGGATGGAACCGTGGGATCTTAACCGGTGTCGTTATAATCAACTTTAAGATTTGTTTTAAATAAAACATAAAAAACACCCGGAAATTAAGATTTTCTCTAAACCAAAATACTTTTCTCAACTCCCGATTTATGATTTCTAAAACTAAACCTCCGCAACAACAAGGAGCTCGGAGCATGGTGGGCGAGCACGACCATCGTCATCGGCGGAACACCGAGTCTACTTCAAGAAAACTTTCCTAGAATTAAAACAACCAAGCCATAGGACTTCGAGGTAGCTTGCCTAGTGCAACATAAATCCTCAACTCCTCGTTAGGCATTTGCATTGCAAATTAAGCCCTAACCGGTCTTAGGATTCCGAGGTAGTCGTCCGATACGACAATAAACCCTCACATCTTCTAAGTGCTATTTGTTTGATTTTATCATACAAATATAAGCCCTAATTAATTGAAATTGGCAAGATTGAAATATCAAATAAACATTAGGACTTTCCTAAATTCAAGACAAACAATAGGACGATCGGGAAATTATCGAAGTTCACTTCGAATCGTTGATTTCTCCTACCTCTCTTCCTTTGGATTCACAAAACAAAATGTTCCAAAATTTGATCCATTCCCTATTGAAATTCCAAAATTCAATCTTTGAAAACCTTAAACTTTGAAATTCTTGAGAGCGGAATTATGGATTATTATCGAGAGTTTTCTTAGGTGATTCCCGTCACTTAAGATGTAATTAACTATAGGGGCTTGCCCTTATAGGGAATTTTAAAGAACCTGAGTAATATAAACCCTGTTTGATACTTTCATATTAAGCGAGGGAATTTGTCGGCTTATAAAATTGGTTCGCAAACCAAACGGATGTCACAAAACTTCTAGTTTATTTGATCGAGCCCCACCATCAAGCGGTGTGTCTATCCTTAGGGATAGATATATGGTTTGTGGTGCGGTGCTCGTTTATATAAACTATTTGGGGATGTGAGATCGGTTTAATCTCATATCTTAAAACTTTCAAATTTAAAAAATTATTTTCAAAATCAAATACTACTTTCTAAATTATATATATTTAAATTAAATTTAAAATAAAAATTCGCCGCACAACTTCTGTTAGGCGACCACTTTTCAAAATAAAACACACAACCCAAAAAAAAAAAAAAAAAATAATGCCGACAATTTCTGGCGACTCCGCTGGGGAATATTCCTCTCTCCATTATAATCAAATAATTCTGCTTTAAAAAATCGGTAGTGTATCCATGTCCCTAATGGATCAAACTACCCTTCTTTCCATTGGAATACTACGTTCATTTCTATCTTGAACAAGTATAGCCAACATTCTCTCGGATTTAGGAGCCATCTGTTTAGACACCCCTAAACGAGAGAGGTTCCGAGATCCTTTTACCTCATTTCGAGGTGGGGTGGACCCCGATAGGTGTTAGTTTAGGAGTGATCCTTCGAGTCGGGAAGTCTTGCTTAAGACTTTCTTTCCCTTTCCAACTCTGAATTGGATTCCTTACCTTCTCTACACCTTTGAACGTTCCGTTCTAAATAAACAAACCCTCTAATAAGTGATTCTTTTAACAAATGATTCTTTTTTATAAATACATGAACAAAGAATGAGTTCGGACTCTTTTCAATTCCTTTTCATCCTAAAGAAAAGAAGCATAACTCGAGATCGACAACCGAATCTACCTTGCAGAAATGGAAGCCCCGAACCGATTTTCTCCTTCACCAACGGATCGGACTTCGCGTCTCATAAGGATGAACTGCCCGACAATGGGGTCATCCGATTTGGACGAGGATTTGAAAACACGAACGTCAAAGTCACCGACGTTTCCCTCTTTGCACCGACAAACAAGGTATCCGAAGCCGAGGAACCATCGCTCGAGTTCGACCTTAGGTCGACCCAAGAGTTTCCTCCCCTGCAAAGGGTCCCGACTAGGAGGAGTACTCGCTGTCCGCAGGAGGACCGTTCTCACTACCCCCCTCTGGTCTAGTTGTTTCGCACCTACCCCGACTTCGCCAAATCAAAGGGGAAAGGAATCCGTAACTATGATAAACCCGTTACCGTGGAGGGTACGGATCTTCCTGTAAGACCTTCCGTCTTCGAAATCGGGTCCGGTTCGAAGATTCCTTCGCCGACAAAGACCCAAAGAAGAAATAGAAATAGAAGGATCGCCGGGGAAGCCGGAGCTGTCGAGATTGCCTTCTGGAGGAAATTCCGCAGTTACCGGAATATACACCGCTACCGGAATATACACCATCGCCTGACTACATACCACTTTTGGGAGGAAGCAGGTTCCATTCCCTCTCCGCCGCGGAGGATGAGGAGAATGTTCGCAAGATTGCTTGCCACATTACCTCGGCCCGCATACTACGACGATAGCCGCAAGAAAAGAATCGGAACTACGCCGTTTGCTCGACCGCAAACTTTGGTAGAAAAGCTAGCAAAGAAGGAAAACCGTCCCGTGTCGGAAATTCTACGAAGGATAGGGCGGGTGCTTGGTCAAATCCCGTCTTGGGCCCCGAGTAGAACCCGCCGTCATGATAGAAAAGCCAAGCAAGAGAATGAAGGCTAGCCCGCCCGTAGTAGTATCGGGGTTACGGATTAGGGAGGATACCACCTTCCAGCATTTGGCCGATAGACCATCCGGTCATAGACCTTCTCGCTGCTAGAAGGATGGTGTGGCGTCCCACTACGGGGCGATTGAGATCGAAACGACGGCCCGAGAAAGAAAGTCTCGCCGGGAGGCTGGAATGCGAAGAAAGTGCTACTTGCGATGAAGGGGACTCGTGAAAAAAGGACCCGGCAACCATCGCATGACAACCACAAAGATACACGAAAGCTCCGCTAGAAGATGCCATGGAAAAGTTGAGAACCGACATCCGACGGTTGGCAAAAGAAAGAGAAGAAAAGTTCGGAGATGAGATCGACTCATCGGAATTCATGGACAACGAATATGCGGAAATCAACATGGTTGAGACACGAGCTTCATCATCTTCTCGAGGTGCTCCCGCAGCGGCGAAAGAGAGGAGCCGGAACCGATGAAGAGACGGCTCGGGAAAAGGACAACACGATCGCTCAAATGGCGAAGAGGATGGAAGAGATGGCCGTAGCTCTAGCCACTCTCCAAAGTCAAGTACAACCACATAGAGAGACACCCCGGAAGTCATTCACATCGTAGATGGAGGAAAGGAGATTACATCCGTCGATGGGGATGACCAGGTGAAAAAGGATACAACACAAAGTATGATCCCCGAAAAGGATATCAAGAACTTGGTAGAACAGCGAGTGCGAGAAGCCCTAGCACAATCGAAGAACGGGACATCTATTCGGACGGGTAGACCTTACCGGAAGAATTCGACGCCGTCCAATACCCGAAGGGCTTCGTACCACCTCTCGTTTAAGACCTTCGACGGAACAGGAACCCCGACGGCATGTTGCACACTTTCGTGCCGGTTGTTGCAATGCCGGCGGGAGCGATGCGCTACTCTTCCGACGGTTCGTTAGCGATCCATCGGGAATCGCCTTCGGCCGGTATGCGAATTACCCAACGGATGCAGTAAAGACATTCTCGGAGCTAGAGAGCCTCTTCATTAAGCGATTTGCCGGAGCTCGGCACCACATCACTATAGGTGATTTAGTGGTAGAGAAACAAAGGCCGAATGAAACTCTAGTGGATTACATACTTCGATGGAGAAATTTAAGTATGAAGTGTGAACCACAACTGCAAGAACAACATGCGGTCGGCATCTTGCTTAAAAGCATTCACGGCCCGATAGCACTTCTCCTCAAGGGATTCACTATTAAGACTTTTGAGAAGTTGTTAAGCAAGGCCGGAAGCTTGCAAGAAGAGGCGAAGCAATTAAGTTTTGCCGACAAGACGGACAAGCGAGAGCCGGTGAAGACTTTCGAAAAGAAATGCGGGGTCGTTGCGAGCGGTTGACAAAGGCAAACAACCGATGCAAATACCACCGAACGGCCGCAGACAACCACAACAAAATTACCGAGCAACCCGGTCCGAGCTATCGGTCGTCTCCGCACTATGAACAACCGTCTCGTCCGCAACGTACATTGAGGGAGCTTCGAGCGGAGAATATCCGTTCAAAAATGAAGCGATGACGAAGATGTTCCGTAGCTTAATGAAAACTCCAGATTTCCAGCTGCCGGAGCCCAAAAGACCGGAGGAAGTCGACAAGAAAGGTGATCCCGACTTTTGCCCCTACCATCGGATGCTTGGGCACAAGATAGAAGACTGCATTACCTTCGAAAAGTTGGCTCAACGACAACCTTCGGAAAGGAAATATAACAATCCCGAAGGAGTACATGAAGGAACCCCGAAAGGAGGTTCCGTCAATGTTATCTCAACCGATCCCGTCATTCCGATAGATCCCTATGCAACCAACGATGGATGGACTACCGCTCGGACCGAGATCTTCGAAGAAGATTTTAGACAACATCCGAACCGCTTCGGTGCGAGCTTCAATTCGGAGTTCGAGACCTGTTAAGCCGATACTTATCACTTGCGATAGAAGAACCACCTCGACAGGAGACAATCGAAGAGAAGAAGAAAATTGACGAAGAAGAGGGGACCGAGACTCCTAAGGCTAGACTAGGGGCTGCTTATCCTAGGATAGTTGTTTCCGATTCGGGGAGAAATCCCTCGAACCTCCGATTTTGTATGATTATCCGCTCACTTCGGTGGGATCATATAATGATAAGGGTGATGGCGTTGGCTACGTTTTGATCGTTTCTAACGATTACGTAACTAGCGAGAATCCGGGCGTCGATTTCGATACCAACAACAATTCTCAAATCATACAAGATCTCGACGATCAAAATGACGAAGAAGACATCCATCAAGGAGGCTACGAGAGTTCAACAAGCAACGGATCTATCTCGTGAGTTTCGAGGAGCTCCGGTTACAATAGAGTTAGAGCCTTCGGATTTGGAAGATAATCCGGAAGAGCCGATCATTCCGATTCGGGAGGAGACACCGACAAACTCAATACTAGATTCGGAAGAAATTACGAAGTCAACCTAAGAAGTGGAAAAGTTCTACCTCCAAGAATGGGTCCAAAAGACAAAGGAAAGCGGTGGTTGTTCAAGAAGAACCAACCCCGGCGGAAGACATACCCATTCGAGAAGAAGCCGAGACACGGGAGAACAAAGTGGACTACAACGTGCTAGCCCATCTTAGGAAACTACCGAGCTAAGCGAGCATCTACGATGCTCTCATCTTATCGAAAGGAGATGAGAGAAGCTCGATCAAGGCCTTACTTGATCCGGAAATTTCGCTTAGCTCGAATGGCCGGAGATTCCTTGGATGAGGTTTGCTCGTTAAAGGAACGAGCGAGGTGTTACCTTCACGAGACAATGACCTACTACTTGGGACGGCGGATCACAACCGACCGTTGTACATTTCGGTTACTAATTGGGAAGTTTACGCTCTCGCAGTATTGGTGGACCCGGGAGCATCAATCAATATAATGAGTCTTCGAACACTAGCATACTTGGAAATTGATGCTCGTGAGCTCGAGGCCGACAAAATGTTATTAAGAGGATTCGACCGGAAAGGAGAAAGAGCCCTCGGGTCAATAACGCTGCCGATGAAGACCGGTGATTTAGCAAAGACAACCGCAAAATTTCATATAATCGATTCGAAACGTCGTTCAACGCTCTACTTGGGCCGACCATGGATACATGAAAACAGGATGGTACCATCATCTGCGCATCGGTGCATCAAATATTACGATGGAGGGGAACGAGTGCATCAAAGGAGACTTACAACCATTCTCCGTACATGAAATTGGAATCCATGAAGATGCGGCTTATTATGCACCGCCAAAGAAAACAATCTTCTCCGAGAGATACCATAACAAATGAAGCAAAGAAAGTTCGGGACAACGAAGAACCCGAAGTTCTAGTCCAACAGTCACTCACCACTCCCTTCCGGCGAGATGGTGAAGGTTTCTCCACAACTCGCATCCGAGGTCGAGGCCGGGACGAGGCCGTGGTAGAGACACTAGGACAATTGGACGAGAAGAAACCAACCATCAATGTTGATTGGGATGATAGTTACGAAGAAGAAAAAGAAATCAAGCAAGAAGCAGCAACAATAAGTCGAAAGAAGCCGCAATACAAGATCTCCCTCGAAGATGAAAAGAACGAAGAATACAAATCAATGTACGAGAAGATTAACCACTACGTACATACTATGACCCTAACTCCGATCCATTCTAATAAGATCGAGGGTATGGAGGTCAAAGAGGTACGTAGTGACGGTGCAAAGCCGATCAAATTCTACCGTTGTGCTTCTTCCTCCAAAGCCGAAAATAATGTACAATTCGAAGATGTCACTTCATCAGAATTAATGGAATTACCTTTTGAGTGGTACTCTCCCTGTGTTCAAAATTTAATTCAACGTGGTTTCTTACCTCGACAATGGACAAAAGGCCAATCACAACATTTTGAAAAATTATGGAATAACTCCGGCCGTCCTCCCAATTCAAAGTATGGACTCGGATTCGGCACAGTAGGGTCAGTTGACGATACTGAATTTTGTTTGGTTGTCACTTGCAAGTCCAATGAAAACTGCATGGAAACTACAGACGAACTCGAAGATTTACAAATTGGAGACGCTCCACCAGAATTCGAAGAAGAAATCAAATCTACAATAGATGAGTTAACGGAAGTTAACTTGGGTACTAGCGAAGAGCCTAGACCTACCTTTGTTAGCTCCTTACTCAATAAAGAAGACTCCGAAGAAATAATCAAATTGTTAATGGAATTTAAGGATCTGTTTTGCTTGGAACTACGATGAAATGCCGAGATTAGCCCCGGAGGTTGCGGTCCATAAGCTAGGAGTAGATCCTACTCGATTCCAGTCGGACAAGGCCCCGAAGAATGCGTCCGGAAATCGAACAACAAGTCATAGCCGAAGTTAAAAAGCTAATAGACGCTAAATTTGTCCGTGAAGAACAATACCCGACCCGGTTAGCCAATGTGGTGCCGGTCGAAAGAAGAATGGTCGAGATCGGAATTTGTGTGGACTTCGAGAGATTTAAACAAGGCATGTCCAAAAGATGAATTCCCTCTACCGATCCCGGAATTAATGATCGACATTGCTTCGACACATGAAATATTCTCATTCATGGATGGATCTTCGAGGATACAACCGGATAAAAATGGCTCCGGAAGATGAAAAGCTTACAGCATTCGAACGCCGATCGGAGTATTTTGCTACACGGTGATGCCATTCGGACTCGAAGAACGCAGGAGCAACTTACCAAAGAGCAATGACAAGAATTTTTGATGATCTCATCCACAATCAAGTCGAGTGCTACGTGGACGATGTCGTCATCAAAAGCAAAGTAAAGGAAAACCACCTGTATGATTTGAGAATTGTTTTCGAACGATTAAGACAATTTAACCTTAAGATGAATCCCTTAAAATGCGCCTTCGAGCGTCACCTCCGGGAAATTCTTAGGATTCGTTGTCGGACATCGTGGAATTGAAATCGACCCGGAGAAGATTAAAGCTATCTTAGAAATGCCGCCTCCCAAAACCTTAAAACAACTACGATCTTTTCAAGGGAAGGCGGCATATCTTCGACGCTTTATCTCAAACCCGTCGGTAGGTGTCAGCCTTTCTCGGCACTAGTTAAAAAGGACGCCAAATTTATTTGGGAAGAGAAATGCCGAGAAGGCCTTCGAAGACATTAAACAATATTTAATGACACCTCCTGTCTTAGCGGCCCCGGTCTCGAGTAGACCGCGATACTTTACACCGCGGCTTTAGACGACTCTCTCGGAGCCACCGTTAGCCCGTGTCAATGATGAGGGTAAAGAAAATGCTCTTTACTACTTAAGCCGTCGTTTACTTCCGACGGAAGTAAGGTATCCCGCAATTGAAAAGCATTGTTTGGCCCCGATCTTCGCCGCTCAAAAGCTCGGGCACTACATGCTT
The DNA here is from genome assembly GCA_022702705.1 of Papilionanthe hookeriana x Papilionanthe teres. Classification (NCBI taxonomy): domain Eukaryota; kingdom Viridiplantae; phylum Streptophyta; class Magnoliopsida; order Asparagales; family Orchidaceae; genus Papilionanthe; species Papilionanthe hookeriana x Papilionanthe teres. Next base: position 47,567 of record JAKZJZ010000204.1, read on the forward strand.
TCTCATAAGGTCAACTTGATTTCGAAGTTTAATCCATTGCAATACTTGATGACTCGTCCAACACTTTCCGGCGGACTTGCCGGATGGTCAATGATATTATTGCAATTCGATATAACTTTCGTGCCTCGCGTGCCGTAAGGGACAAGTCTTAGCAGACTTCCTCGCAGACACACCTTTGCCGGCCGAATCTCCTCTCGATGACGATCCGCAGGATGAACAAATAATGAGCCTAGAAGACCCCGATGATCGACGTTGGGAATTGTATTTCGACGGAGCATCTTCGAGCACACAAAGACGAAGAATCGCAAGTGATAGTGCCCGGTAAGGCAGGAATCGGGCTAATCTTTATAACACCGGAGCGGGGGATGTTAAGATACTCCTACCACTTGACGGAACCGTGTACAAACAACGAAGCGGAATACGAAGCCCTCATAACGGGATTGGAATTAACCATTCAAATGGGGATAACGGACATCAACATCTACGGGGATTCACGAGTTAATCATTCAACGGATCGCCGGACAATACGAGATTTTTAAACCAAGACTCGAACAATACTTCCAAGTATGCCATACTGCTTGTTGGAACGATTCCAAATGTGACAATCTACAAAATTCCTAGAAAAGAGAATGCTTTAGCGAGATGCTTTAGTCCGATCTCGCAAAAGAATTTGCCTGTTTGCAAGATGAATCGGTGGAAGTGTCAGTTCACGGACGTCGAGTCCTATCACGACTTGACATAGACATGATACACAAATCGAAAAAGAAAAAGAATCAGTTGCAAGCAGTGACGTAAAAACACGGAAGATTGGCAACGGCCATTAATAGACTACTCCGCAAACGAGGAAAACTACCGGACGATAGGTCGCGGCCCATCGGATCAAGAAAAGAACTCGTCCTACGCATTAATAAACAACACATTGTACGAAGGTCTTTTCGATCAAATGTGGCTAAGGTGCCTAGCGGGTCCGAGGCCCGTGAAATTGTTAAAGAGGTGCATTCGGGACTCGTGGCGCTCACCAGTCGGGTCCAAAGATGAAAATGAAAATTAAAAGACTAGGGTACTACGGCCCTCGATGATGACCGACCGCATGAAAATCGCCAAGAGCCGTCACCAATGCCAAGTGCACGGAGTGGTTCTACACCAACCTCCAAATGTGCTACACCCGACAATTGCGTCGTGGCCATTTGAATGTTGGGGCACAGATATAGTGGGTCCAATAGAACCACCATCTTCGAAAGGACATCGTTTCATTCTTGCGGCCTACAGATTACTTTTCCAAGTGGGCGAAGCGGTTCCACTTAGAGAAGTGAAAGCACACCACGTGCTTGCGGTTTTCAAGAACCAAGTTGTCTACCGTTTCGGAGTGCCGCGCGAGATCATTTCGGATAATGGGCCGCATTCGGAAGCACACAAATCAACAATTTTGTCGGGAGACACGGAATCGACCGGCGATACTCGACAATTTACTACCCAAGAGCAAACGGCCTCGCCGAGGCTTTTAATAAAACTCTCGTTCAAATCTTAAAGAAAACCTCGGACGATAATAAGAGAAATTGGCACGAGAAATTGTTAGAAGCCTTATGGGCCTACCGGACAACCTTCGAACTCCTACTCAAGCTACACCTTACGCTCCGGTGTATGGGTCCGAGGCGAGTGTTACCTTTAGAGGTTCGAGCCTTCCTTCACTCGAGTCGCGGTTGCAAACAAGATCACGACGAAGAAAACGCCGGACTACGACTTGAAGAATTAGAAAGCTTGGAAGGGAAAAGACTTACGGCGCAACGGAATTTAGAACTATACCAAGCTAAGATGGTTCAAGCCCATGACAAGCCGGGTCCGCCCAAGAACCTTCAAAGTTGGTGACTTAGTTCTCGTTCTCAAGAGACCTATTCTTGCACACCGCAAGATAGGAGGAAAATTTGAACCCACTTGGGAAGGACCGTTTGTGGTTGAAGCAAGTATACTCGGGAGGTTCCTACCAGCTAGTGAATTGCCGGGAGAACGACATATGCTTCCAATCAACGGACGATACTTGAAAAAATATTACGCTACCCGATGTTTCGAAGGAATGAATTCTTCATCCCTAAGAAACACGGGTGAAGTAATTACTTGTGGTTGGGTCCGAACCCAAAAAATAATAAAATGTGCTAAGATAAATAAAATCATGATAATAAAGTTTTCCTCGTTTTCTTCTCCAAATCAAAATCTCTTCCCTCATCTTATCCTACTTCATTCCTGTTAAATTTCAAAATATAAGAATAATAAAAAAATGTATCTTTAATAAACATTTTCTTAATGTTCTTGTTCTTAAGTACTGACCCACGATCCTTTTCCTTGTCTTTTCGCAGGGAAATGTCGAACGGCGGTTGGTCTTGAACTTTAAGAATGGCGTAAGCCTTGCACTCGATGAAAAGAGGGTGAAAGATGGAGCGATAATCGAGATCGACTCGATTTCGCACCGACAGGCCTACAAGACGAGGAAAGTGATCGGGTCCCGACTAACCGAGAAGAACTACCCGGCGAGACAGAGTGATGAAAGTGGGTGGCCCAAGCCACCAATCCAACAACAAGAAAAGAAAAGCAAACACCGAAGAAGACAAGAAAATGAAGTCCGTAGTCACTACGAGCGGAGGGCGGGCTTGTCGGCGCCGCGCCCGCAGAGATTCAAGAAGTTCGGAGGGCTACTCTCACAGCCCACGCAACGAAGAAATAAGAATCGCCGCATCCGTAAAATGTTAACAAAACTAGGCCGCGGACCGCGCGCGACGAGACGACTCGCTAATGCCGGCACTCACATTTCGAGGACACCGGTTCACCGAGAACCCGAAGAAAGGAGGCCGGCTCCTAGAATAACGAAAGAACTGTGGAAATCTCCGGAAGATCGAAGGAAGAAGGCTACCATGCCACCGGATAAAACCACCAGGCAGGTGCATGACCTTGTTGCGAAGCAACCCCGGGGATGTCCCGACGTGCATCATCCCCGAGGAGCCGAGGTATGCGAGGGGAACGTGAAGGGATTGAACCATATATCCCACAATATGTCACAAGGCCTCGCCATCCGCAGATCATTCCGGAATACGAGCTGGAGAGGATGCGGAATGTTGAAAAGAAAACTTTCGAATACTTCGAGAGAATTAAAGGAAGAAGAATCAACATACTAGAAGGCCTCGAGCTACACACCGACGTATTCTCGCAGTATGAACAACGAGCAAATCGTGGACCGTATCCGGATCCGAAAAGAATGGGCCGAGCAGGGCCGCCCGAGGGAAAACACATACTCGGAACTCCGAAGATGGATGCCGGGGAAAGGAAGAATCACAATACAATGCGGATGTCGCTACAACTTTGTCGAAGACAGAAAAGGAAACCCACCGGGAATACTTCGTCATGGGCAAGTAGATCCGATGCCATTAGTTATCAAGAGAATGGTAAAAAGATTGATAACATGGAGGGTACCGCGCGGATTGCATACCCAATAGCTCGCATTATCAACATCTACAAACGAGGTGATCGCATACCCCCACATATTGATCACCACGACTTCGTCGACCTTTCGCACCGGTCTCTTTCTTGAATGAGTGCAACATCATGTTCGGATCCGACCTCCGGATAACGAGGCCCGGTGAGTTCCGAGGGCCGAGAAAGATACCTTTACCGGTGGGTTCCGTCATGATACCGCAAGGTAACGGAGCGGATATCGCAAAGCATTGCATACCGGGGTGCCAGTGGAGCGAATCTCGCTTACTTTCGGGAGGATGGACGACAAAGAAATACCTTACCATTTCCAACCGTACCCGAGCTAGAGAACCTCCGGCCTTACGAGCCGTGAGTTACATGGGAAATATCACACCTCCAACGTACATCCAACTGGCATCCTTGCCAAGGATGGCTTGGAAGGTGATGTTATCGACCATGTACCTCACTATTCGGACATGAATTTTTTGACGGATGATTCTTTTGATGGATCAACAAAGATCATATACGAATCCGTTTCGAGTCTACATGGATTGTATGAAATATATTCCGGATCGAGTTGTACGACGTATTTTCAACATGATTGGAATGAAAGTGACCATGTCACGTTTTTGGCCTTCACCTCTTTTGTGCAAATTGATTGGGAAACGCCATTAAAGTTAAATGAACTTCGAACAAAGAACGAGAAAAGAAAAAAAAGAGAATAAAAGAAAATTTTTTTTTAAAAAAAAAATCGAAAAATGACAAACACCAAGTTCACATGAACATTAAATAAACAACAAAATAAAATTTGAACCATTAAAAGATAAACGAAATCAACACAAATCTCAAATTCAATCTTTCCAAATTCCGAATCAAATTTCAATCTTTTCAAACTTCAAAATCAAATTCCATCCTTCCAAACTTCAAAATCAAATTCTCAATCAAATTCCAAATCCACTCTCGATCAAATTTCAAATTTGATCTTCCCAAATCTCAAATCAAATTCTCAATCAAAATCCAAATCCAATCTCGATCAAGTTTCAAACTTGATCTTTCAAATTTCAAATCAAATCTTAAATCAAGTTTCAATCGAGTTCAAACTCATCCTTCCAAATTTCCAAATTTCCAAATTCAATCTTTCCGGGCTTCAAGTCTCAATCAAATTCAAATTCAATCTCTATCAAATCTCAAATCCGATCTTCTAGATCTTACATCAAAATTCAAAACTTTTGGGTCGAGGATTTTACATCCAAGACCGCACCGCTTTAGGATTCTCTTCCTATTGCACTCGAAATACATCAAAATTCAAACTTTTGGGTCGAGGATTTTACATCCAAGACCGCACCGCTTTAGGATTCTCTTCCTATTGCACCGAAATACATCAAAATTCAAAACTTTTGGGTCGAGGATTTTACATCCAAGACTCGTACCGCTTTAGGATTCTCTTCCTATTGCACCGAAATACATCAAAATTCAAAACTTTTGGGTCGAGGATTTTACATCCAAGACCGCACCGCTTTAGGATTCTCTTCCTATCGCACCGAAATACATCAAAATTCAAAACTTTTGGGTCGAGGATTTTACATCCAAGACCGCATCGCTTTAGGATTCTCTTTCTATCTGCACCGAAATACATCAAAATTCAAAACTTTTGGGTCGAGGATTTTACATCCAAGACCGCATCGCTTTAGGATTCTCTTCCTATCAGCACCGAAATACACCAAAATTCAAAACTTTTGGGTCGAGGATTTTACATCCAAGACCGCACCGCTTTAGGATTCTCTTCCTATCGCACTCGAAATACACCAAAATTCAAAACTTTTGGGTCGAGGATTTTACATCCAAGATCGCATCGCTTTAGGATTCTCTTCCTATCGCACTGAAATACATCAAAATTCAAACTTTTGGGTCGAGGATTTTACATCCAAGACTCGCATCGCTTTAGGATTCTCTTCCTATCGCACCGAAATACATCAAAATTCAAAACTTTTGGGTCGAGGATTTTACATCCAAGACCGCATCGCTTTAGGATTCTCTTCCTATCGCACCGAAATACATCAAAATTCAAACTTTTGGGTCGAGGATGTTACATCCAAGACCGCATCGCTTTAGGATTCTTTCCCTATCGCACTCGAAATACATCAAAATTCAACCTTTTGGGTCGAGGATTTTACATCCAAAACCGCATCGCTTTAGGATCATTTCCCTATCGCAATGAAATACATCAAAATCAAACTCTTGAGGTTAAGGATTTTACATCCAACACCGCTTTGCTCTGAGATCTCTTCTCATTGCAACGATTCAATCTAATCAATTCAATTTTCTTTCGAGGTTGGAGATGTTACATCTAAAACCTCAAAATCCTAATTTTCATTTCAAATCAAATCCCTCAAATTAATTTTGACAAAACTTCAATCTAAATTGAAACTCCAAACTAAAATTTAAACTCACACATCAAAACATAAATTGAAACAAAATAAAATCTAAATCGAAATTCCCTCAGATCATGTGATTTGGGATTTACCTCCTTTTCCTTTCCCCAGCCGAGAGTTCAAGAATCTCCGGTTCCGGAGATATACTTGACACTCCCAGCCAGAAACTCTTCTACTTCGTCCTAAGTTCGTCACTTGGACATCCGTGTTGGTTTTGTTGATCGCTTCGGTCAACACCAATACGCGCGGTGTGCTCCGTCGACTCACCACACCTATCAGGGGTCCATTTGTTGACCTCATTTTTGATGAGGTCTTCCTTTCTTCTTTTAGTGCTTAGGATCTAGCCTTAGGCTTTTCCTTCGACTATCTTAGAGGACTAGAATTGGGACCCGCCTTTTAGAAATTCAAACCACTTCTAAACTCCCCGCAAACTCCACAAACTCGACTATAGACCCCTAATCACCTAGAGGGTTGAAATCAAATGTGGAAGTTTAAAGGATGAGTTCCTATAGGACTCTTTGGCCTTAGATCTGCCTCGGGTGGCTCGGTCCAGTGAAGGGGCCGACATACACTACACTTACACACTACATTTCCACACACTTCCTAAAACCACACCCATACCCAACTTGACCTCCCGACTCATGTAGGTGATTCACATGGATGGTCCTTAACCCCTAAGCCCTCGGCAAGAGGGTTAGGAACAACATAGTGAATGCCTCAAATGAGTCCTTTCATGGCTCATATGGGCTTGAAATGGCTTCATGGCTCAACCAAAATGATTTCACCCCACTCAAATTCACCCAATCTTCAATTTCCCAAATTTTCAATTTTTGACCCCGGGACCCTACACCTACTAAACCTACCCAAAACCCTTGAAATTACCCAAATTTTTGCAAAATTTCCAAATTACCCAAAATTTTCCAAAATCAATCCCAAACATCTCCAAATCACTCAAATTGATCATCTATATCCAAAAATACCAAAAATTCCAAGAAAACCTCCCAATACCCTCCAAATAACCCAAAATACCCTTCTTGGCCTAAAAATCCAAAAATTCAGAAAATTCCCAGAAAATTCCAGGAAATCCCAAATATTCCCAATTTCATTTTATCCAACTACACCATGGGCCAATTTTATCAATTTACCCTACTTTTGTCAAAACCCCCAAATCGACCCATTTTAACCCAAAGTGAACCCAATGTCAAACCAAACCTATCCAATTGACCCCAATTTTGGTCCAATTCAATTCTAAACTTCAATTCAACATTCCTAATACTAATTTAGACCAAATCCAAGTCCAATTTGATTGACATTTGGATCCAATTCCACTTTTGACCTTAAGGCCCATTTTTCGACCTAAGCCCAAACCTAACCCAAATGAACCCAAACCCCGAAAATCAAAGCCCAACCAAAGTCAAAACCTCTTTGAAACACTCCCATAAACACTTCTCAACAATAATTCTACATAAATTTCAACCCTAGCCCAACATTGGCCCAACTTGGCCCATTTGGACCTATATTGGCCCATTCACCAAAAGAATCCAAATCCAACACAATTCAAGCCCAAACTACCCCAAATTTGCTTCAAGTTACTCATGACACATCCATGAGCTAAACCAACAATTATTTGGCCCAACCTTTACAAAAATTTTCATCCATGAACACATTCATAAACTTAAAAGCCCACTTCCCTTAAACCTTTCTAAAAGCCCATTTCCTTCAAAATTCAAAAGCCCAAATCTACCCTAAAGCCCACATGACATCTCCATTTGTCATCCATTTAATTAAATCCATTACCTAAGTCCTAAAATCACCATCAAATTATTCCAAATCAAGTTTCATACAAATTTCCATCAAAACATCCAAAATTCTTAAAACCCATTTTCATGAAATTGACCCAAGCTTTTCCCAAGCCAAATGGAGCCAAGGATGAGCCATTCACAAGCCATATGAAGCCATGAAAGTTTGGCATGTGACCATGCCATTAATGGCAAAAGGAGGAGGTCCTTTAACCATCTCCTAAAAGTCATTAACCTTAAGCATGTCTCCCTTAACCAAGATTTAATCCAAATATTCTTGGATAAGGACATCACCACCTCTTGACCGACTAGCCTAGCCGATCTTCTCAGCCAAGACCAGCCATGGGGAGGTGAACCCAACCCAAACCAATGGGTTGACCAATTTCAAGCCAAAATGACCCCCTCCCCATTCCATTTTAATTCAAACACTTTACACATGTCCAAACCCAATTGACTTCACCATTGCCAAGCCACGACCTCCCCGGTCGAGATGGTGACCCATGCCTGCCGGCCAGCCGCCTGGATCGCCGGAAAACACCACACCCGAGAGCTCACATGTGAGCCAACTTTGGAATTCCACCTTGCCGAGCTGCCCCATGCCCAATGGCCACCATGGTCGTTCTTCTCCTCACCAGCAGCAGCTCGATCCCGAGCCCTAACTCCCCACGGGAGGCCTCACGACCGACTCTATTTAAACTCCACCCCTCTCGGCCATGAGAAGAGCAAAGCACAAACCTTACCAAAACTCTGCCAAAATTGTTCCAGACCCTTCTCCACTCTTAGAGCACTTGATCCCCAGTGAGATCCCCCTGCCATTTCTCCTCTGTAAGCTCGATTTCGAATCGAAATTCCACCCAAAACCGGGACACTTCTCCACGGTGAGCCAATCCCCAAATTGATTGGCTCTACACCTTCACCGGACCAGGGAAGGTGTCCACCATCAAAAGCCCCATCTCCGGGCCACCCGGTTGCTCCGACCTCCAAGCTTTGTGATCGGGCTTGGTCGAAATCATATCCGGACAATTCACCGGATCGGGAGACTTCATCCGGAGCTTGCTAGGACCCAATCGAAGGTGCAACAACTCTCGGATTGAAGCCACACTTCTCCGAGCCAAGGTATGAGCTAACTCTTCATCCCGAGCTTCGAAGATTCTCTATTTCAAATGCCTTAGTTCCAATGCATGTTAACCGTATAGATGTGTTCGTCTCTTCGAGACGAATCCATAGAGTATAAGAACGTAAAAATCCATTGAGAATCGAGTGAGATCTTAGGGATTTAGTGTGGACGGCTCTCGGGTGAGAACACTTGGGGACGATGAACGGATGCCGTCCATTCGATACACGCGCGCACGGACGGCCGAGATTGGGTCGGACCAGGGAGACGGTACGAGAACCGCGGGGCCCGGGCTGCCGACTCGGGTGGCGGCGTCGAATGGGAGCGCGCCGCGTGGCCTTTCGGAGGCTGCCGAGGATGCGGCGGCGCCGCGTGGATAAATAGAAAATTAGGGTATTTTCTTATTTATTTAATTCCCTAAACTTCAAAAATCCATATCTTTGTGTAGAAAAATCACAAAAATAAAATAAAAATACCCTCTTGCTCGAGTGAACGAGAGGAGAATAATGTGGAAAAGAAATCATTTAATTTCATTAAGTATTTTATTTTTTATAATTTATTTACTCTCTGCATACATTTAATTCTCCATGCATGTATACAATTCACCATGGCATGAGACCATAGGGCTTTTGAAGCCTCCGAACTTGGGAACATTCCCACGAATTTTCCAAGGTCGAGGCCATCTCTCGTGAAAAGTTATTTATTTTTCAAATGCATGTTGCTCGTTTTGAGTATTTTAATTCCAAAAATTAGCATGTTGTGAAATAAATTCTAGAAATATTTGGTGATGTTCCTTATGACCGAGAGAACTCTAGGAAAAATAGGACTTGAGTTAATTCACTCAGATTAACCCTAATTGGCTTAAACACCCAAAATAGGTCTTTAATTAATTAGAGTTAACCAGGCATCAAATTGACTTGAAATCAATTTTCCACTGACCTTTAGGATCAGAGGAATCCACCATAAAAATTTGAGGTCAATTGGACTTGGTTAACCCCACTAATTGGATTAATTAAGCCACTTAGCCATTTTAAACTTTAAAAATTCATAACTTTTAAAATACTTTTTAAAAATTCACCAAATTGGTTTTGGAGCCTCTCTGATATCAGGGGAACCTAAGAAAATTAAAATTTCAATTTTCTAAAAAAGTTGATTTTTAATAATATTTTAATATTTTTAATAATTAAAAAATAATAAAAATCACAAAAATAATAAAATTCACCAAAATGTCACATTTTGAATTTTAATCACTTAGGAACAAATCCCACATTTTTCCTAGGTCTATTTAGTGAGATATTGAATTTTAAAGCCCTAGGGTAATTTTAAAATTAAAAAAAAATGTATTTTCTAGCATTTTCACTAAAATAATTATTATAAATCATAGAAAAATCAGAAAATTGCAAAATTTGATTCTCTGGTTTCCTTGATATCAGAGAGATTTTTGAAAAATATAAAATTCATTTTTCAACATTTATTTTATTTTTAAATTAATTAACACTCCAAAACTTAAAATAATTATAATAAAAATAATATAATTCAAAAAATCACCAAAATTGGTCCAAGTGCTTCTCTGGTCATTAGGAATGTCCCCTAATTTTCTTAAGGACAGAAACTTTCCCTTGGTCATGTTATCAAATTTTCCTTGAAAATCTCTATTTTCCACCAAAAATAATTATATAAATAAATTAAATACAGAAAAATCACTTTTTCTCCTCTCATGTCTTTATTGACATATGAGTGAAGTCACATAAAAATTTCAAGTTCATTTGAATTCAATTTAGTGAGTTATGAAATTATTAAGCTTAAAGGGTAAAATGGTAATTGAAATCTTTAATCCTTAATTAAAACTTTAGGTTTAATAAAAATTAACAAGTAAAATATTTGATCCTAATCTGATTTGGATGATTGAAATTTAAATAATTAAGGGTAGAAACCCATTAAACAATTTCAAAATGATTAAACTTTAATTAAATAATTGATTAAATTTGGAAGAATAATAAAATTGGAATTATTAAAATAAGGGATATTTATTAGGAAGAGATTTATTCTTTAATTTAAAAATCCCTAAATTAATCATCTCATTAATATTCAACTCTTAATTAAAATGATAATTCAAATTCAAAATATTAAAAGACTTAATCATTAAACTAAAGTCAAATTATTAAACTCTTTCAAAAATTTCAATTAAAATTAAAAAATAAAGTAAATTAAAGATAAATTAAATTAAAATTAAATTAAATTTAATAATTAAATTAAACAATTAAATTAAATTAAATTAAATTAAATTAAAATTAAGTTAAATTAAATTAAACAATTAAATTAAATTAAATTAAATTAAATTAAATTAAATTAAATAATTAAATTAAATTAAATCAAATCAAATTAATTAAACACCAAATCAAATTAAATTGAACTATGTTAAACTAAATTAAAACTCAATTAAATTAAATTGAATTAAATATAACATCACCTAAAACAGAAAGAAAATAAATTTAAAGAAAAACAACTTGAACACTATTCCAAATTTAAACTCTTTAACTTAAACCAAATCATTTGAATACTAACTTACCCTCGAAAGCTTTAGTTATTATAACTCCTAAATGGAACATCAAATGAAGTGTCACTTCACTCATAGGATATTCAAATGTCCTAGTTCACTGAGCAAGTTAACAAAACTTGAAATTCTTGGACGATTAATTCATTTGTATAATTAAATTCATTTGAACTTAAAACAATCCAGAAATATTGAAAAGATGTTTAAGATCTTTCTTAAGCACTTTCTCAATATGATAGGACATTTATAAGAACAATTGAATTTGATTATTCTTTGATGAAGAAAATCGTCCTTAAACCAAAACACAAAGAACCTAGACGTCATAGGAAATGACTAGCTATAGGATTAGGAATTTGGTAGAAAACCATAACCTTTCCCTTAGCTTTACCTAGGAACTTGCTTAAATATGCTAATTGTGTTTTAAGTGCGGTTTGGGATGACGGGAAGACCCTCCGGGTACGCATTTGTATTATTGCAATTTACTTTCCCCGCAATTTATTTTCCAGACAATTTACATTATTGCAATTTACTTTATCATAACTCGCGTTTATTTTTTGCATGATAAAACAACCGTTGCATGAAAACCCACACCTTTAGGATAGCCCCTAAAACTGAAACCAAAATTAAGTTAAAAGTCATTGCAAGATAAAATTCACCGCCACAACATTTCAAAATATAAAACAACTCAAAATTTAATCACAAACGGAACACAAAACTACAATTACAACTAAATTAAAACGTCCTGTTGGATGATCGGGAATACCTCGGATGATGTAACCTACGTGTTGCTAACGGGATTTCCCACGGTCTAAATGAAAGTGTGGAACTCATTCGGTTGAGTTTAGCAAATTCATCCGGACTAAGTGAATCCGATAAAAATAATGATGCGGAAGGATGGAACCAGTGGGATCTTAACCGGTGTCGTTATAATCAACTTTAAGATTTGTTTTAAATAAAACATAAAAAACACCTGGAAATTAAGATTTTCTCTAAACCAAAATACTTTTCTCAACTCTCGATTTATGATTTCTAAAACTAAACCTCTGCAACAACAAGGAGCTCGGAGCATGGTGGGCGGCACGACCATCGTCATCGGCAGAACCTGAGTCTACTTCAACAAAACTTTCCTAGAATTAAAACAACCAAGCCATAGGACTTCGAGGTAGCTTGCTCAGTGCAACATAAATCCTCAACTCCTCGTTAGGCATTTGCATTGCAAATTAAGCCCTAACCGGTCTTAGGATTCCGAGGTAGTCGTCCGATACGACAATAAACCCTCACATCTTCTAGTGCTATTTGTTTGATTTTATCATACAAATATAAGCCCTAATTAATTGAAATTGGCAAGATTGAAATATCAAATAAACATTAGGACTTTCCTAAATTCAAGACAAACAATAGGACGGTCGGGAAATTATCGAAGTTCACTTCGAATCAGTGATTTCTCCTACCTCTCTTCCTTTGGATTCACAAAACAAAATGTTCCAAAATTTGATCCATTCCCTATTGAAATTCCAAAATTCAATCTTTGAAAACCTTAAACTTTGAAATTCTTGAGAGCAGAATTATGGATTATTATCGAGAGTTTTCTTAGGTGATTCCCGTCACTTAAGATGTAATTAACTATAGGGGCTTGCCCTTATAGGGAATTTTAAAGAACCTGAGTAATATAAACCTTGTTTGATACTTTCATATTAAGCAGGGGAATTTGTCGGCTTATAAAATTGGTTCGCAAACCAAACGGATGTCACAAAACTTCTAGTTTATTTGATCGAGCCCCACCATCAAGCAGTGTGTCTATCCTTAGGGATAGATATATGGTTTGTGGTGCGGTGCTCGTTTATATAAACTATTTGGGGATGTGAGATCGGTTTAATCTCATATCTTAAAACTTTCAAATTTAAAAAATTATTTTCAAAATCAAATACTACTTTCTAAATTATATATATTTAAATTAAATTTAAAATAAAAATTCGCCGCACAACTTCTGTTAGGCGACCACTTTTCAAAATAAAACACACAACCCAAAAAAAAAAAAAAAATAATGCCGACAGCGCTTAGGCGCCAAATTCTGGCGCCTAGGCGCCAGAATCGCCTTTCACAATAATTTTTTTTTAAATTTAATTTTCCATCAAAATTGATAAATTCAACTTCCAATTACTCACATTAGAGTAGGGCTTCAATTTCTAACTTCCACATCATTTTTCAAAAATTTATAAAAATTAAATATTAAATCCACCAATCAAACAAAAGGTTTCAATCAAACTCACTAAATTTCATTTATAATCTTCAATATTGACTCAATACATTCTAGATAAGTACTATATTTGATTCAAGTTCCTAATACACACTTAAACACAATAATTTCTAAGCAAAAACAACACACATTGAACATGAAAGCAAATACACAAACAAACATAATTGATTCTCTAAATCGATACATTGACTCAACAAACCATAATAACTATATCATTACCAGAATACTCTAATCTTCACAAGGGAAATTGTGTATTCCACTTGGAAAGAACACTAATGCTCTCGGGAAATCCGTAGCCGTCTTTTCATCAATCCACTTGTTCTTCGCGTACATTTCAACTTGAGCAGCTTGATAAGCCGCTAAATGATCAAATTGAAGTTTCATTTGCCATTCTAGATGTTTAACTTGATGAAACATCTCATGAAGGCGATCTCCAATGCTTTTAAAATCAGTTTCAAACTTATCCAAATCACTACAAATTTTCTCCAAACTTACAGCGATGAAACCATTGAAGTAGGGTTGAGGATCCCTTGAGACCTTGTCCCTAACCTCTTCTCCATGATTTCTTCTTTCCATTTCTTTAAAATTTCTCAAATATCTTAAGAATGAAGTGCAAGGAACGTAATTCTGATTGCTTGATGGTTAGGGAAGAAGATTGGTTAATTTAAAGGGGAAAATCGTGTGAAAACTGAAGTTTTTTTGTTTTTGCACGACCCAGTAACCGCGGCGCTTAGGCGCCGAATCTGCCGCCTAGGCGCCGGACCTATTGATACATCATGATTCTGGCGCTTAGGCGCTGAATTCTGGCGCCTAGGCGTCGGAACTATGTTCAACTCTATTTCGCCTAATCGTCAATTTTTAAAATTTCGTTCTCCAAGATAGGTAAATTATACTGGTAAGAGTAATTTAAACTCAAATACAATCAAAATGAAGATTAACTTGATCTCCTTTTTACTCATATTCAGAATAGAGTGATTCAATTCTTAAATCTTACACATTCAAAATAATTTTCAGCATAAGTCAACAAAGACTTATGAGCATCAAAATTTTCTAAAGTAATATAAAATTAATCAAGATCGAGGCATAACCTTACATTAAACATAAAAATACTCAAAACACAAGATAATTATGGGTTGCCTCCCACAAAGCGCTTGGTTTAACGTCGTCAGCCCGACTTAAGTAAATCTTCAATCAGGTTGACTCAATTCATATGCCTCTTTATAAATCTTCTTAATATCTTCCAAATAAGGCTTCAATCTTACTCCATTTACCTTAAAAAATTTTTCTATTTTGGGATCTTTAATATCCACAGCTCCATAATGGTATAGTTTCTCAACTAAATAGGGTCCAATCCATTTAGATCTTAATTTTCCTGGAAAAAGTCTTAAACGAGAATTAAACAATAATACTTTTTATCCAGGGCTCGAAAATTTTTCTTGAAATTTTCTTATCATGCAACATCTTCATTTTCTCTTTATAAATTCTCGCATTTTCATACGATTCGTTTCTAATTTCTTCCATTTCATTTAATTGCAATAATCGCTTTTCTCCTGCTTTATTCAAATTAAAATTGAACTCCTTTATCGCCCAATAAGCTTTATGTTCAAGTTCTACAGGTAAGTGACAATGTTTACCATAAATTAACCGGTAAGGTGACATTCCGATTGGTGGCTTATAAGTTGTTCTATAAGCCTGACACGCCTAAAATATATACACTTTTTGCTATATCATTTTACTCATTTTTGATGATATTACACTTTAAAGGAAAGTATTTTGTTTGTTTTTTGGTTTCAGTTACAAGAAATTGTGATTTGAGCAAAAGGAAGCAAAAACGGTGCAATTTGGAGCAAAAACGAGCAAGAAATGAAATTCTGCCCTGACACCTTTCGATAAGTCTTTTGATGCTTAATCTTTTTTACACTTCTTGCATATTTTTGAATGAGATTACACTTTAAAGAATGGTTACTTTTATGTTTATTTTGTAGGGTTATCTGTTACGAACGCAACGCAACTGAAATAGGGCGAAACAGAGCTAAAAAGGAGCCAAACGGTGGAGCCGCGCAGCAGCCTGCTCTCCGACGGCGAGATTGATCTAGCCGAAGGCGAGATTTTCCCGAGTCCACCGAAAAATGGCTGAAAAGCTCACCGACAGTGAGCTCGAACCCGCCGACAGTGGCCCGGACGACCATGAACCTACTTTTGGCGGTTTTGAGCCAATATTCGACGTATTTGGACGCTTTTTCGAAGGGGTGCTTAAGGAGACTCTTGAAAATTCATCCACACTCTTTAAAAATGGCGAATTTATGTTAGAAAAAGGAGAGAAGCAATAAAGAAAATGAGAGAAAAACTTAGAGGAATGTTTAGGATTCTTAAATTAAGAGTAGAAATGTAGATTTCTACCCTTTTGGAGAGATTGGAGAGGAGATTTTGAGAGTATTTGTAAGGGATTTCGCTAGCATTGCATGGATCGTCGGGAGACTTTATGGGAGAGATCTTCGTCTTTCTTTTAAGGGGAAAAAGCTAAGTATTGTTCTTCATTATCTTATAATTTTGTAAACATTTAATTAGTGTATTTGCTTTTGTTAAATGAAGTTTTCTTTATGTTTTCTTCGTGCTTTGTGATGTATCTCTCTTACTTATTCTTCTTCTTTGGAAATAGCGGCATGAGAAGATTATGCCATTATTTTCCTTTTACTTTTCTTTTTTAATGAATAGAGATCATGTTTAGGATTTTTTGATGCATGGTAGAAGTAAATTTAATTATAAATGTGATGGTTTTTACTTGCACTTCATTTACATTGCAATAAAGGCCCAATGTAATGTTAAAATTCGTTGTAATTGCATCGACCCGAAAGGGCGGTGTAATTCTCAAAAAAGTGAAACCACATTCAAATTCCATGGATGGTGAAGTTCATGGGGATTGAATGCAAATAAATAGGGAAATAATATTAATCGGGCGTAGAATTGGAGATTTTAGAGTGACAGACTAAAATCATCAATTCGGTCCTATCGTTTGGGTGCTGAATTATAGATTGTTAGCCCTCAGGAGAGGGGAACATGGGAGCTCCGAAGTGGCAGCCTGTATCCTCCCAGCTGGCCGCGATTCGGTAACCAAGCATAGGATTAGTCAATGTTCTTTATGCCTGGACTAAAGGGTAAAGAATAGGATTGCTCCTATTTGGCACATACAATATTTAATGCATCTCATTCCTATACATTATCTATTTCATTACATAAAAATAATAGATTTTAATATCTCAAAATTCTCCAAACTAATTCATCCAAAAAGGGTTATATTTAGAATTATTATTTGCATTTAGTTAGAATTACTATCTTTACATTTAATAATTGCATTTAGGAATAGTTGCTAGATAAAACACAATTTTAATTGACATTCCAAACTAAGGACTATTAGTAGTAGACTAGAATTTGACTAAAGACTTCTTACTTCACTTCCTCGTGGGGTCGATACTGGGGTTTTTAAAGAAAACTCTATATTACTTGAAGCGATACGAATACTTGCGTAGTACCCCTAGTGTGTAAAATATTTTCTAACTTTTATCATTTAAGATCTTGCACACTAGCCGCTATTTATAAATCGGGTCAAGTTTTTTGCCATCTTTTGGAAGTTAATTTACTGCGTAATTGCGGGTCGGGTCAAAGCCCATAATGCAGAATCAAGTCTATCAAACCAATCAGTTCTTTTAGGATTAACAGTCTTCTCTAAAATTCTTTTAATTTCTCTATTTGATACTTCAGCCATTCCACTAGTTTGTGGGTGATAAGCAGTTGCAATTCTGTGTTTGATTCAAAATTTTTGTAATAATGATTGAATTCTTATATTCCTGAAATGACTTCTACCATCCGTGATAATTACCTTAGGCATTCCAAATCTTGAAAAAATCATTTTCTTTAAAAATTTAGAAACACTTTTGGAATCACAGTTTGGTAAAACAACAGCTTCAATCCACTTTGAAACATAATCAACTGCTAATAAAATATAAATTTTTCTAGATGATGGAACAAATGGTCCCATAAAGTCTAAACCCCATATATCAAAAATTTCAACTTTCAATATATAGTTTAAAGGCATTTCATCTTTCCTAGATATATTTCCCATCCTTTGACATTGATCACATGTTTTCACATATTGTCTCACATCTTTAAATAAGGTAGGCCAATAAAATCCAAAATTTAAAATTTTAAATACAGTTTTATCTATGCCAAAGTGTCCTCCAAAATCGGAATCATGACATTTTTGAATAATAGCAAAAGTTTCCTCATACGGCATACATCTTCGAATCATAGAATCTCTTCTAATTTTAAATAAATTAGGTTCTTCCCAAATATATGATTTAGCATCATATTTAAATTTCTTAATAAATTTGTTATCCAAGTTATAAGGCAAAATATTGCTAACTAAATAATTAACAATGTATGCATACCAAGGTATTTTGCATCTTTGAATAACATATAAAGATTCATCAGGGAATTTCTCATTTATATTTTCTTCCGAAGTAATATTATATTTAATTCTAGACAAATGATCAGCAATTTGGTTTTCAGTTCCTTTTCTATCTACTATTTCAAAATCAAATTCTTGTAGAAGTAAAACCCATCTTATAAGTCTAGGTTTAGA
>JAKZJZ010002040.1:0-21000 GCA_022702705.1 Papilionanthe hookeriana x Papilionanthe teres
GTATTTGGAGGGTATTGGGAGGTTTTCTTGGAATTTTTGGTATTTTTGGGTATGGATGATCAGTTTAAGTGATGTTGAAATGTTTGGGATTGATTTTGGAGAATTTTGGGTAATTTGGAAATTTTGAGAAATTTGGGTAATTTCGGGGGTTTTGGGTTGGCTAAGCGGGTGTAGGGTCCCGGGGTCAAAAATCGAAAATTTGGGAAATTGAAGATTGGGTGGATGTAAGTGGAAAGAAGTCATTTTGGTTGAGCCATGAAGCCATATCAAGCCCACATGAGCCATGAAGGGACTCATTTGAGGCATTCACTATGTTGTTCCTAACCCTCTTAGCCAAGGGCTCAGGGGTTAAGGACCATCCATATGAATCACCTACATGAGTCAGGAGGTCAAGTTAGGTATGGGTGTGGTTTTAGGAGGTATGTGGAAGTGTAGTGTATGTGTAAGTGTAAGTGTATGTGTAAGTCAGCCCCTTCACTGCACCGTGCCACCTGTAGGCGGTCCTAAGGCCAAAGAGTCTTATAGGAACTCATCCTTTAAACTTCCACATTTGATTTCAACCCTCTATGTGATTAGGGGTCTACGATCAAGTTTGTGGAGTTTGCAGGGAGTTAAGAAGTGGTTTGAATTTCTAAAAGGTGGGTCCCAATTCTAGTCCTCTAAGATAGTCAAAGGAAAAGCCTAAGGCTAGATCCTAAGTACTAAAGAGAAGAAGAGAAGACCTCATCAAAAATGAGGTCAACAAATGGACCCCCAATCGGTGTGGTGAGCTGACGGAGCATACCGCGCGTATTGGTGTTGACCGAAGCGATCAACAAAACCAACACAAACGTCCAAGTGACAAACTTAGGACAAAGCAAAAGAATTTCCGCTGGGGAGTATCGGGTATGTTCCCAAAACTGGAGATACCTGAACTCTCACTGGGGAAAAGAAAAGGAGGTGAATTCCGAATCACATGACCTGGGAGAATTTCGATTTAGATTTCATTTTGTTTTAGTTTAAGTTTGACGTGTGAACTTAGATTTTAGTTTGGAGTTTCAATTTAGATTGAAATTTTGTCAAAATTAATTTGAGGGATTTGATTTGAAATGAAAATTGGAATTCTGAGGTTTTAGATGTAACATCTTCAACCTCGAAAGAAAATTGAATTGATTAGATTGAATCGTTGCAATGAGAAGAGATCTCGGAGTAATGCGGTGTTGGATGTAAAATCCTTAACCTCAAGAGTTTGATTTTGATGTATTTCGATGCAATAGGAAAAGAATCCTAAAGCGGTGCGATCTTGGATGTAAAATCCTCGACCCAAAAGGTTTGAATTTGATGTATTTCAGTAGCACTAGGGAAGAATCCTAAAGCAAGTGCGATCTTGGATGTAAAATCCTCGACCCAAAAGTTTGAATTTGATGTATTTCAGTGCAATAGGAAAGAATCCTAGCAATGCGAGTCTTGGATGTAAAATCCTCGACCCAAAAGTTTGAATTTGATGTATTTCAAGGCAATAGGGAAAGAATCCTAGCAAGTGCGATCTTGGATGTAAAATCCTCGACCCAAAAGTTTGAATTTGATGTATTTCAAGTGCAATAGGAAAAGAATCCTAAAGCAAGGCAATCTTGGATGTAAAATCCTCGACCCAAAAGTTTGAATTTGATGTATTTCAGTGCAATAGAAAAGAATCCTAAAGCAAGGTAGTCTTGGATGTAAAATCCTCGACCCAAAAGTTTGAATTTGATGTATTTCAGAGGCAATAGGAAAAGAATCCTAGCAAGGTGCAGTCTTGGATGTAAAATCCTCGACCCAAAAGTTTGAATTTGATGTATTTCATTGCAATAGGAAAAGAATCCCTAAGCAGATGCGACTTGGATGTAAAATCCTCGACCCAAAAGTTTGATTTTGATGTATTTCAAGGTAACAGGAAAGAATCCTAAAGCAAGGCAGTCTTGGATGTAAAATCCTCGACCCAAAAGTTTGAATTTGATGTATTTCAAAGGCAATATGGAAAGAATCCTAAAGCAATGGCGATCTTGGATGTAAAATCCTCGACCCAAAAAGTTTGAATTTGATGTATTTCGAGTGCAATAGGGAAAGAATCCTAAGCAATGCGATCTTGGATGTAAAATCCTCGACCCAAAATATTTGAATTTGATGTATTTCGAGTGCAATAGGAAAGAATCCTAAGCAAGTGCGATCTTGGATGTAAAATCCTCGACCCAAAAGTTTGAATTTGATGTATTTCAAGTGCAATAGGGAAAGAATCCTAAAGCAGTGCAGTCTTGGATGTAAAATCCTTGACCCAAAAGTTTGAATTTGATATATTTTAGTGCAATATGGAAAGAATCCTAAAGCAATGCAGTTTTGGATGTAAAATCCTCGACCCAAAAAGTTTGAATTTGATGTATTTCAGTGCAATAGGGAAAGAATCCTAAAGCAGTGCAGTCTTGGATGTAAAATCCTCGACCCAAAAAATTTGATTTTGATGTATTTCAGTGCAATAGGGAAAGAATCCTAAAGCAGTGCAGTCTTGGATGTAAAATCCTCGACCCAAAAAATTTGATTTTGATGTATTTCAGTGCAATAGGGAAAGAATCCTAAAGCAGTGCAGTCTTGGATGTAAAACCCTCGACCCAAAAAAAATTTGATTTTGATGTATTTCAAGTGCAATAGGAAAGAATCCTAAAGCGATGCGGTCTTGGATGTAAAACCCTCGACCCAAAAGTTTGAATTTGATGTATTTCAGGTGCAATAGGGAAATAATCCTAAAGCAGTGCAGTCTTGGATGTAAAATCCTCGACCCAAAAAGTTTGATTTTTTATTGAGATTTGATTTGAGATCTGGAAGATCGAATTTGAAGTTTGATCGAGATTGGATTTGAAATTTGATTGAAAATCGAAATCCGGAAAGATTGAATTTGAGATCCGGAAGGATGAGTTTGAACTCAATCGAAATTTGATTTAAGATTCGATTTAAAATTTGGAAGATCAAATTTGAAATTTGATCGAGATTGGATTTGAAATTTGATTGAAAATTGAAATCTGGAAAGATTGAATTTGAGATCTGGAAGGATGAGTTTGAACTCGATTGAAATTTAATTTAAGATTTGATTTGAAATTTGGATGATCAAATTTGAAATTTGGATGATCAAATTTGAAATTTGGATGATCAAATTTGAAATTTGATCGAGATTGGATTTGAAATTTGATTGAAATTCGATTTCAAATTTGGAAAGATCAAATTTTAAATTTGATCGAGAGTGGATTTGGAATTTGATTGAGAATTTGATTTGTGATTTGATTTAACATTTATGTTGATTTTGTTTATCTTCTAATGATTCAAATTTTATTTTATCATTTATTTAATGTTCATGTGAATTTGGTGTTCGTCATTTTTTAAGATTTTTAAGGAAAGTTTTCTTTTATTCTTTTTTTTTTCTTTTCTGTTCTTTGTTCAAAGTTCATTTAACTTTAATGGCGTTTCCCAGTCAATTTGCACAAAAGAGGTGAAGGCCAAAAAATGTGACATGGTCACTTTCATTCCAATCATGTTGAAGATACATCATGCAACTCGATCTGGAATACATCTCATACAATCCATGTAGACTCAAAACGGACTATGTATGATCTTTGTTGGTCCATCCAAAGAAGCATCAGTCAAAAATCCATGTCTGAATAGTGGGGTACATGGTCAATAACATCACCTTCCAAGCCATCCTTGGCAAGGATGCCGTATGGATGTACATTGGAGGTGTGATATTTCCCATGTAACTCACAGCTCGTAAGGCCGGAGGTTCTCTAGCTCTGGGTCCGGTCGGAAATGGTAAGGTGTCTTCCCGTCATCCATTCTCCCGAAAGTAACCGAGATCCGCTTCACCGGTACTCCTGGTATGCAATGCTTAGCGATATCCGCCCCGTTGCCCTTCGGCATCATGACGGAACCTACCGGTAAAGGTATCTTCACCGGCCCTCGGAACTCACCCGGGCCTCGCTATCCGGAGGTCGATCCGAACATGATGTTACATTCATTCAAGAAAGAGACTGTGCAGAAAGGTCTGACAAAGTCGTGGTGATCTATGTGTGGGGGTATGTAGTCACCCTGTTTGTAGATGTTGATAATGCAGCTATTGGGTATGCAATCTGCTGGCAGTACCCTCCATGTTATCAATCTTTTTACCATTCTCCTGATGACTAATGGCATCGGATCTACTTGCCCATGACGGAGTATCCCCGGTGGGTTTCCCTTTCTGTCTTCGAAGAAGTTGTAGCGACATCCGCATCGTATTGTGATTCTTCCTTTCCCCGGCATCCATCTCCGGGGTTCCGAGTATGTGTTTTCCCTCGAGCGGCTCGCTCGGTCCATTCTTTTCAGATCCCGGATACAATCCACGATTTGCTGTTGTTCATACTCTGAGAATACGTCGGTATGTAGCTCGAGGCCCTCTAGTATGTTGATCCTTCTTCCTTTAATTCTCTCGAAGTATTCAAAAGTTTCTTTTCAACATTCTGCATTCTCTCCAGCTCGTATTCCGGAATGATCTGCAGATGGCGAGGCCTTGTGACATATTGTGGGATATATGGTTCAATCCCTTCACGTTCCCCTGCATACCTCGGCTCCTCGTGGATGATGCTCGTCGGACATCCCCCGGGTTGCTTCGCAACAAGGTCATGCATTATTGGTGGTTCTATCCAAGTGGCGTGGTAGCCTTCTTTCTTCCGATCTTCCGAAGATTTCCCCGGTTCTTCTCGTTATCCTAGGAGTCGGCCTCCTTTCTTCGAGTTCCTGGTGAACCAGGTGTCCTTGAAATGTGTGTGCCGGCATTAGCAATTGTCTCGTCACGCCGGTCCGCGGCTAGTTTTGTTAACATCTTACGGATACGGCGATTCTTATTTCTTCGTTGCGTGGCCGTGAGAGTAGCTCTCCGCACTTCTTGAATCTCTCGTGGGCGCGGCGCCGACAAGCTCGCCCTCCGCCGTAGCGACTACGGACTTCATTTTCTTATCTTCTTCGGTGTTTGCTTTTCTTTTCTTGTTGTTGGATTGGTGGCTTGGGCCACCCACTTTCATCACTCGTTTGCCGGGTAGATCTTCTCGGTTAACTCGGGACCCAGCCACTTTCCTCGTACTCGTAGGCCCGCTCGGTGCGAAATCCGAGTCAATCTCGATTATCGCTCCATCTTTCACCCTCTTTTCATCAAGTGCAAGGCTTACGCCATTCTTAAAGTTCAGGACCAACCGCCCGTTCGACATTTCCCTGTGAAAAGACAAGGAAAAGGATCAGGGGCTGTACTAAGAACAAGAACATTAAGAAAATGTTTATTAAAGACATTTTTTTTCCTATATTTA
The DNA here is from genome assembly GCA_022702705.1 of Papilionanthe hookeriana x Papilionanthe teres. NCBI lineage: Eukaryota > Viridiplantae > Streptophyta > Magnoliopsida > Asparagales > Orchidaceae > Papilionanthe > Papilionanthe hookeriana x Papilionanthe teres. The sequence continues at coordinate 5,334 of JAKZJZ010002040.1, forward strand.
AAATTTAACAGGAATGAAGTAGGATAAGATCAGGGAAGAGATTTTGATTTGGAAAGGAAAACAAGGAAAACTTTATTATCATGACTTTATTTATTTTAACACATTTTATTATTTTTGGGTTCGGACCCAATCATAAGCAATTACTTCGCCCGTGTTTCTTAGGGATGAAGAATTCATTCCTTCGAAACATCAGGTAGCGTAATACTTTTTCAAGTATCGTCCGTTGATCGGAAGCATATGTCGTTCTCCCCGGCAATTCACTAGCCGGTAGGAACCTCCCGAGTATACCGCTTCAACCACAAACAAATTCTTCCCAAGTGGGTTCAAATTTTCCTCCTATCTTGCGGTGTGCAAGAATAGGTCTCTTGAGAACGAGAACTAAGTCACCAACTTTGAAGGTTCTTGGGCGGACCCGGCTTGTCATGGGCTCGAACCATCTTAGCTTGGTATAGTTCTAAATTCCGTTGCGCCGCAAGTCTTTTCCCTTCCAATCTTTCTAATTCTTCAAGTCGTAATCCGGCGTTTTCTTCGTCGTGATCTTGTTTGCAACTCGCAATTCCGAGTGAAGGAAACCGAACCTCTAAAGGTAACATCGCCTCGGACCCATACACTAGAGCGTAAGGTGTAGCTTCGAGTAGGAGTTCGAAGGTTGTCCGGTAGGCCCATAAGGCTTCTAACAATTTCTCGTGCCAATTTCTCTTATTATCGTCCAAGGTTTTCTTTAAGATTTGAACGAGAGTTTTATTAAAAGCCTCGCCGAGACCGTTTGCTCTCGGGTAGTAAATTGTTGAGTATCGCGGCCGATTCCGTGTCTCCCGACAAAATTGTTGATTTGTGTGCTTCGAATGCCGACCCATTATCCGAGATGATCTCGCGCGGCACTCCGAAACGGTAGACAACTTGGTTCTTGAAAACTCGTAGCACGTGGTGTGCTTTCACTTCTCTAAGTGGAACCGCCTCCGCCCACTTGGAAAAGTAATCCGTAGCCGCAAGAATGAAGTGATGTCCTTTGAAGATGGTGGTTCTATCGGACCCACTATATCCGTGCCCCAACATTCAAATGGCCACGACGCAATTGTCGGGTGCAGCACATTCGGAGGTTGGTGTAGAACCACTCCGTGCACTTGGCATTGGTGACAGCTCTTGGCGATTTTCATGCGATCGGTCATCATCGAGGGCCAGTAGCACCCTAGTCTTTTAATTTTCATTTTCATCTTCGGACCCGATCGGTGAGCGCCACGCAGTCCCGAATGCACCTCTTTGACAATTTCACGGGCCTCGGACCCGCTTAGGAACCTTAGCCACATTTGATCAAAAGACCTTCCGTATAATGTGTTCTTTATTAATGCGTAGGACGCAGTTCTTTTCTTGATCCGATGGGCTAGCGACCTATCGTCCGGTAGCTTTCCCGTTTACAGTGTAGTCTATCAATGGATGTCGCCAATCTTCTCGTGTTTTCTATCACCGCCGCAATCGCTTCTTTTTCTTTTCCCGATTTGTGTATTGTGTCTATGTCGAGCCGTGATAGGACCCGACGTCCGCGAACCGACACTTCCACCGATTCATCTTGCAAACGAGCAAATTCTTTTGCGAGACGGGCTAAAGCATCCGCTAAAGCATTCTCTTTTCGGGAATTTTGTAGATTGTCACATTTGGAATCCGTTCCAACAACTCGTATGACATACCTGGAAGTATTGTTCGAGTCTTGGTTTAAAAATTCTGTATTGTCTGGCGATCTGCTGAATGATTAACTGCGAATCCCCGTAGATGTTGATGTTTGTTATCCCCATTTGAATAGCTAATTCTAGTCCTGTTATGAGGGCTTCGTATTCTGCTTCGTTGTTTGTACACGGTTCTGTCAAGTGGTAGGAGTATCTTAACATCCCCCGCTCCGTGTTATAAAGATTAGCCCGATTCTCGCCTTACGGCACTATCACTTGCGATTCTTCGTCTTTGTGTGCTCGAAGATGCTCCGTCGAAATATAATTCCCAACGTCGATCATCGTGGTCTTCTAGGTTCATTATTTGTTCATCCGGCAAATCATCATCGAGAGGAGATTCGCCGGCAAAGGGTGTCGCTGCGAGGAAGTCTCGCTAATACTTGTCCCTTTACGGCACGCGAGGCACGAAAGTTATATCGAATTGCAATAATATCATCGACCATCCGGCAAGTCCGCCGGAAAGTGTTGGACGAGTCATCAAGTATTGCAATGGATTAAACTTCGAGATCGAGTTAACCTTATGAGAAAGCATGTAGTGCCTGAGCTTTTGAGTGGCGAAGATCAAGGCCAAACAATGCTTTTCAATTGCGGGATACCTTACTTCCGTCGGAAGTAAACGACGGCTTAAGTAGTAAAGAGCATTTTCTTTACCCTCATCAATGACTCTGGCTAACGGGGCTCCGAGAGAGTCGTCTAGAGCCGCGGTGTAAAGTATCGCGGTCTACCCGAGACCTGGGGCCGCTAAGACAGGAGGTGTCATTAAATATTGTTTAATGTCCTCGAAGGCCTTCTCGGCATTTCCCTTCCCAAATAAATTTGGCGTCCTTTTTAACTAGTGCCAAGAAAGGCCGACACCTACTCGACGAGTTCGAGATAAAGCGTCGAAGATATGCCGACTTCCTCGAAAAGATCGTAGTTGTTTTAAGGTTTTGGGAGGAGGCATTTCTAAGATAGCTTTAATCTTTTCCGAGTCGATTTCAATTCCACGATGTCAAACAAAGAATCCTAAGAATTTCCCGGAGGTGACGCCGAAGGCGCATTTTAAGGGATTCATCTTAAGGTTAAATTGTCTTAATCGTTCAAAAACAATTCTCAAATCATACAAGTGGTTTTCCTTTACTTTGCTTTTGATGACCACATCATCCACGTAGCATTCGACTTGATTGTGGATGAGATCATCAAAATTTCTTGTCATTGCTCTTTGGTAGGTTGCTCCTGCGTTCTTCAGTCCGAATGGCATTACTCGTGTAGTAAAATACTCCGATCGGCGTTCGAATGCCGTAAGCTTTTCATCTTCTCGGAGCCATTTTTATCCGGTTGTATCCTCGAAGATCCATCCATGAATGAGAATATTTCATGTGTTGAAGCAATGTCGATCATTAATTCCGGGATCGGTAGAGGGAATTCATCCTTTGGACATACCTTGTTTAAATCTCCGAAGTCTACACAAATTCCGATTTGACCATTCTTCTTTCGGATCGGCACCACATTGGCTAACCAAGTCGGGTATTGTTCTTCACTGACAAATTTAAGCATCTATTAGCTTTTTAACTTCGCTATGACTTGTTGTTCGATTTCTAGACGCATTCTTCGGGACCTCGTCCGACTGGAATGTAGTAGGATCCACTCCTAGCTTATGGACCGCAACCTCTCGGAGCTAATCCCGGCATCTCATCGTAGCTCCAAGCAAAACAAGTCTTTAAATTCCATTAATAACTTGATTATTCCTTCGGAGTCTTCTTTATCGAGTAAGGAGCTAACAAAGGTAGGCTCTAGGCTCTTCGCTAGTACCTAAGTTAACTTCCGTTAACTCATCTATCGTAGATTCGATTTCTTCTTCGAATTCGGTGGAGCATCTCCAATTTGTACATCTTCGAGTTCGTCCGTAGTTTCCATGCGCTTTCATCGGACTTGCAAGTGACAACTAAGCAAAATTCGCATCGTCAATCGACCCTACCGTGCCGAATCCGAGTCCATGCTTTGAATCGGGTGGACGACCGAGTTATTCCATAATTTTTCAAAATGTTGTGATTGGCCTTTCGTCCATTGTCGAGGTAAGAAACCACGTTGAATTAAATTTCGAACACAGGGAGAGTACCACTCAAAAGGTAATTCCATTAATTCCGATGAAGTAACATCTTCAAATTGTACATTATTTTCGCTTTTGGAGGAAGAAGCGCCACGGTAGAATTTGATTGGCCTTGCACCGTCGTTACGTACCTCTTTGACCACCATACCCTCGATCTTGTTAGAATGAATCGGGGTTAGAGTCATAGTATGTACGTAGTGGTTAATCTTTTCGTACATTGATTTGTATTCTTCGTTCTTCTCATCCTCAAGAGAGATCTTAAATTGCGGCTTCTTCTGACTTATTGTCGCTGCTTCTTGCTCGATTTCTTTTTCTTCTTCGTAACTATCTTCCCAATCAACATTGATGACTGGTTTCCTCTGTCCAACTGTCCTAACGTCTCTACCACGACCTCGTCCCCGGCCTCAACCTCGGATGCGATTTGTGGAGAAACCTTCACCATCTCGCCGTAAGGGAGTGGTGAGTGACTGTTGGACTAGAACATCAGGTGCTTCGTTGTCCTGAACTTTCTTTGTTTCATTTGTTACGGTATCTCTGGAGAAGATCGTTTTCTTTGGCGGTGCATAATAAGCTGCATCTTCATGGATTCCAATCTCATGTACGGAGAATGGTTGCAAGTCGCCTTTGATGCACTCGTTCCCCTCCATCGTAGATTTGATGCACCGGTGCGAGATGATGGTACCATCCCGTTTTCATGTATCCATGGTCGGCCCAGCAGAGCATCGAACGACGTTTCGAATCAATTATGTGAAATTTTGCGGTTGTCTTTGCTAAGTCACCGGTCTTCATCGATAGCGTTATCGACCCGAGGGCTCTTTCTCTTTTTGGTTGAATCCTCTTAATAACATTTTGTCGGCCTCGAGCTCACGAGCATCAATTTCCAAGTATGCTAGTGTTCGAAGACTCATTATGTTGATTGATGCTTCTGGATCCACCAATACTCGGGAGAGCGTAAACTTCCCAATTATAACCGAAATGTACAACGGTCGGTCTGTGATCTCGTCGTCCCAAGTAGTAGGTCATTGTCCGTGAAGGTAACGCCTCGTCGTTCCTTTAACGAGCAAACCTCATCTAAGGAATCTCCGGCCATTTGAGCTAAGCAAATTTCCGGATCAAGTAAGGCCTCGATTAGAGCTTCTCTCATCTCCTTTGATAAGATGAGAGCATCGTAAATGCTCGGCTTGGTCGGTAGTTTCCTAAGATGGGCTAGCACGTTGTAGTCCACTTTGTTCTCATGCGTCTCGGCTTCTTCTCGAACGGGTATTTCTTCTGCCGGGTTGGTTCTTCTTGAAGAACCACCTGTTTTCCTTTTTCTTTTGGACCCATTCTTGGAGGTAGAACTCTTCCACTTCTTAAGTTGACTTCTGTAATTTCTTCTGAATCTAGTGTTGAACTTGTCGGTGTCTCCTCCCGAATCGGAATGACGAGCTCTTCCGCATTATCTTCAAAATCCGAAGGCTCTAACTCTATCGTAACCGGAGCTCCTCGAAACTCGCGGATAGATCCGTTGCTTGTTGAACTCTCGTAGCCTCCTCGATGGATGTCTTCTTCGTTATTTTGCTCGTCGAGATCGTGTATGATTTGAGAATTGTTGTTGGCATCGAAGTCGATGTCCGGATTGTCGCTAGTTACGTAATCGTTAGAAACGATCAAAACGTAGCCAACGCCATCACCCTTATCATTATATGATCCCACCGAAGTGAGCAGATAATCATACAAAATCGAGGTTCGAGGGATTTCTCCCCCGAATCGGAAACAACTATCCTAGGATAAGCAGCCCCTAGTCTAGCCTTAGGAGTCTCGGTCCCCTCTTCTTCGTCAATTTTCTTCTTTTCTTCGATCGTCTCCTCGTTGAGCCGGTTCTTCTATCGCAAGTGATAGTACCGGCTTAACGGGTCTCGAACTCCGAATTGAAGCTCGCACCGAGGCGGTTCGGATGTCGTCTAAAATCTTCTTCGAAGACCTTGTCCGAGCGGTGGTCCATCCATCGTCGCTGCATAGTGGATCTATCGGAATGACGGGATCGGCTGAGATAACATTGACGGAACCTCCTTTCGGGGTTCCTTCATGTACTCCTTCGGGATTGTTATATTTCCTTTCCAAAGGTTGTCGTTGAGCCAACTTTTAAAGGTAATGCAATCTTCTATCTTATGCCCAAGCATCCGGTGGTAGGGGCAAAAGTTGGGATCACCGTTCTTGTTGACTTCCTCTCGGTCTTTTAGGTTCCGGCACTGGAAATCCGGAGTCTTCATCGACTACGGAACATTTTCGGCATCGCTTCATTCTTGAATGGATATTCTCTCGCTCGAAGTTCCCTTAATGTACGTTGCGGACGAGGCGGTTGTTCATATCGCGGAGACGACCGATAGCTGGACCGGGTTGCTGGTAATTCGTTGTGGTTGTTGCGGCCGTTCTGGTGGTATTTGCATCGGTTGCTTGCTTTTATCAACTGCTGCAATGATCCCGGATTTCTTTTCGAAGGTCTTCACCGGCTTCTGCTTGTCCGTCTTGTTGGCAAAACTTAATTGCTTCGCCTCTTCTTGCAAGCTTTCGGCCTTGCTTAACAACTTCTCAAAAGTCTTGATAGTGAATCCTTTGAGGAGAAGTGCTATCGGGCCGTGAATGCTTTTAAGCAAGATGCCGACTGCATGTTGTTCTTGCAGTTGTGGTTCACACTTCATACTTAAATTTCTCCATCGAAGTATGTAATCCACCAAAGTTTCATTCGGCCTTTGTTTCTCTACCACTAAATCACCTATAGTGATGTGGTGCCGAGCTCCGCAAATCGCTCGATGAAGAGGCTCTCTAGCTCGAGAATGTCTTCATTGAACCATCGGGTAATCTCCGCATACCGCCGAAGGCGATTCTCGACGTACTACCGACGAACCGTCGGAAGAGTAACGCATCGCTCCCGCCGGCATTGCAACAACCGGCACGAAAGTGTGCAACATGCCGTCGGGGGTTCCTGGCTCCGTCAAAGGTCTTCGAACGCAGGTGGTACGAAGCCTTTCGGGTATTGGACGGCGTCGAATTCTTCCGGGTAAGGTCTACCCGTCCGAATGGATGTCCCATTCTTCGATTGTGCTAAGGCTTCTCGCACTCGCCGTTCTACCAAATTCTTGATGTCCTTTTCGGGGATCATACTTTGTGTCGTATCCTTTTTCGATCGGTCATCCCCATCGACGGATGTAATCTCCTTTCCTCCGTCTACAATGTGAATGACCTCCGGGGGTGTTTCTCTATGTGGTTGTACTCGACTCCGGAGAGTGGCCGAGCTACGGCCATCTCTTCCATCCTTTTCGCCATTCGAGCGATCGTGTCATCCTTTTCCCGAAGCCGTCTTCTCATCGCTCCGGCTCCTCTCTTCCGCGGCCGCAGGAGCACCTTGCGAAGCCGATGAAGCTCGTGTCTCAACCATATTGATTTCTCGCATATTCGTCGTCCATGAACTCCGATGAATCGATCTCATCTCCGAACTTTTCTTCTCTTTCTTTTGCCAACCGTCGGATATCGGTTCTCAACTTTTTCATGGCATCTTCAACGGAGCTTTCGTGTGTCTTTGCGGTTGTCATGCGATAGCCGCCGGGTCCCTTTTTCACGAGTCCCCTTTATCGCAAGTAGCACTTTCTTCGGATTCAAGCCTCCCGGCGAGACTCTCTTTCTCGGCCGCTCGTTTCAATCTCAACCGCCCAAGTAGTGGGACGCCACACCATCCTTCTAGCAGCGAGAAGGTCCAGGACCGCATGGTCCGTCGGCCAAATGCCGGAAGGTGGTATCCTCCCTAATCTGTAATCCTGAGACTACGAGCGGGCTAGCCTTCATTCTTTTGCTTGGCTTTTCTGTCATGATGGCGGGTTCTACTCGGGGCCCAAGACGGGATTTGACTGGCACCCGCCCTATCCTTCGTAGAATCTCCGATACGGGGCAGTTTTCCTTCTTTGCTAACTTTTCTACCAAAGTTTGCGATCGAGCAAACGGCGTAGTTCTAGTCCTTTTCTTGCGGCTATCGTTGTAATATGCGGGCTGAGGTAATGTGGCAGCAATCTTGCGAACATTCTCCTCATCATCTACGGCGGAGAGGGGATGGAACCTGCTTCCTCCCAAAAGTGGTATGTAGTCAGGCAGCGGTGTATATTCTGGTAGCGGTGTATATCTTGGCAGCTACTGAATTTCCTCCAGAAAGCAATCTCGACAGCTCGGCTTCTCCGGCGATCCTTCTACTTCGTTTCTTCTTTGGGTCTCGTCGCTGACGCGAATCTTCGAACCGGACCCGATTTCGAAAATGAAGGTCTTACGAGAAGATCCGTACCCTCCACGGTGACGAAGTTTACCATAATCCGGATTTCTTTCCCTTCGATTTGGCGTAAGTCGGGGTAGGTGCGAAACAACTAGACCGATGGGGGTAGTAAGAACAGGTCCTCCCGCGGACGGCGAGCATTCTCCTAGTCGGGATCCTTTGCAGGGAGGAAACTCTTGGGTCGACCTAAGGTCGAACTCGAGCAAGTGGCTCCTCGGCTTCGGATACCTTGTTTGTCGCTGCAAAGAGGGAGACGTCGGTGACCTCGACGTTCGTGTTTTCAAATCCTCGTCCAAATCGGATGATCCCATTGTCGGGCAGTCTCATCCTTATAGCACGGTGAAGTCTAGTCCGTTGGTGAAGGAGAAAATCGGCTTCGGGGCTTCCATTTCGCAAGGTAGATTCGGTTGTCGGTCCTAAGTTATGCTTCTTTTCTTTAGGACGAAAAGAAAGGAATTGAAAAGAGTCCGAACTCATTCTTGTTCATGTATTTATAAGAGGGAATCATTTGTTAAAAGAATCACTTATTAGAGGGTTTGTTTATTTAGAACGGAATGTTCAAAGGTGTAGAGAAGGTAAGGAATCCGATTCAGAGTTGGAAAGGGAAAGAAAGTCTTAAGCAAGACTTCTCGACTCGAAGGATCATTCCTAAACTAACACCTAATGGGGGTCCACCCCACCTCAAAATGAGGTAAAAGGATCTCGGAACCTCACTGTTTAGGGGTGTCTAAACAGTGGCTCCTAAATCCGAGAGAATGTTGGCTATACTCATTCAAGATAGAAATGAACATAGTATTCCAACGAAAAGAAGGGTAGTTTGATCCACTAAGGACATGGATGCACTACCGATTTTGAAAGCAGAATTATCTGATTATAATGGAGAGGAATTTTCCCCAGCGGAGTCGCCAGAAATCTGTCGGCGAATTTTTAATTTAATTAAAATAAATAATTTGAAAAGTAGTATTTGATTTTGAAAATAATTTTAAATTTGAAGGTTTTAAGATATGAGATTAAACCGATCTCATGTCCCAAATAGTTTATATAAACGAGCACCGCACCACAAACCGTGTATCTATCCCTAAGGATAGGCACACTGCTTGACGGTGGGGCTCGATTAAATAAACTAGAAGATTTATGACATCCGTTTGGTCTGCGAACCAATTTTATAAGCCGACAAAATTCCCCGCTTAATATGAAAACATTAAACAGGGTTTATATTACTCGGTTCTTCAAAATTCCCTATAAGGGCAAGCCCCTATAGTTAATTACATCTTAAGTGACGGGAATCACCTAAGAAAACTCTCGATAATAATCAATAATTCTCGTTCTCAAGAATTTCAAAGTTTAAGTTTTCAAGGGATTGAATTTTGGAATTTCAATAGGGAATGGATCAAACTTGGAACATTTTGTTTTGTGAATCCAAAGGAAGAAAGGTAGGAGAAATCATAGATTCGAAGTAAACTTCGGTAATTTCCCGACTATCCTATTGTTTGGCTTGGATTTAGGAAAGTCTTAATATTTATTTAAATGTTTTTTTTATTTTGCCAATTTTAGTTAATTAGGACTTATATTTATATGATAGAATCATACAAATAGCCTTGAAGATGTGAGGGTTTATGTCGTATCGAACGACTACCTCGGAATCCTAAAACCGGTTAGGGCTTAATTTACAAGACCCGATCATGCAAATGCCTAACAAAGGTTGAGGGTTTATGTTGCGCTAGGCAAACTACCTCGAAGTCCTATGGCTTTGTTGTTTAATTCTAAGAAGGTTTTGCTGAAGTGGATTCAAGTTTTTCTGATGACGATGGCCGTGCTGCCCACCATGCTCTGAGCTCCTTGTTGTTGCAGAGGTTTAGTTTTAGAAATCATAAATCAGGAGATGTGAAAAGTGTTTTGGTTTAGAGAAGTCTTAATTTTCCAAGTGTTTTTTGTGTTTTGATTAAAACAAATCTTAAAGTTGATTATAACGACACCGGTTAAGATCCCACGGTTCCATCCTTCCGGCATCATTATTTTTATCGGATTCACTTAGTCCGGATGAATTTGCTAAACTCAACCGAATGAGTTCCACACTTTCATTTAGACCGTGGGAAATCTCGTTAGCAACACGTAGGTTACATCATCCGAGGTATTCCCGATCATCCAACGGGACGTTTTAATTTAGTTGCAATTGTAGTTTTGTGTTCCGTTTGTGATTAAATTTTGAGTTGTTTTATATTTTGAAATGTTGTGGCGGTGAATTTTATCTTGCAATGACTTTTAATTTAGTTTTGGTTTCAGCTTTTAGGGGCTATCCTAAAGGTGTGGGTTTTCATGCAACAGTTGTTTATCTTGCAAGAAAAGTAAAGTGCATTCGCAATAAAGTAAATTGCAATAATGTAAATTGCAAGAAAGTAAATTGCAATAAAATAAAAGCGTACCTGGAGGGTCTTCCCGTCATCCCAAGCTGCACTTAAAACACAATTAGAATATTCAAGCAAGTTCCTAGGTAAAGCTAAGGTAAGGGTTATGGTTTTTTACCAAGTTCCTAATCCTATAGCTAGTCATTTCCTATGACGTCTAGGTTCTTTGTGTTTTGGTTTGAAGACGATTTTCTTCATCAAAGAATAATTAAATTCAATTGTTCTTATAAATGTCCTATCACATTGAGGAGGTGCTTAAGAAGAATCTTAAACATCTTTTCAATATTTCTAGGATTGTTTTAAGTCTAAATGGGTTTAATTATACAAATGAATTAATCGTCCGAGAATTCAAGTTTTGTTGTTATCTTGCTCAGTGAACTAGGACATTTGAATATCCTATAAGTGAAGTAACATTTCATTTAATGTTCTGTTTAGGAGTTATGATAACTAAAACTTTCAAGGGTAAATTGGTATTCAAATGATTTGTGATTTAGTTTAATTTCCCTTAATAAGTTTAAATTTGGAATAGTGTTCAAGTTATTTTAGATTTATTTTGAATTCTTTATGTCTTAGGTGATGTTATATTTAATTTAATTTAATTTAATATAATTGAGTTTTAATTTTAATTTAATTCAATTGAGTTTGATTTGATGTTAAGTTAATTTAATTTGATTTGATTTAATTTTAATTTAATTTGATTTAATTTAATTTAATTTAATTTAATTTAATTATTCAATTTAATTTAATTTATTTAATTTAATTTAATTTAATTTAATTATTCAATTTAATTCAATTTATTTAATTTAATTTAGTTTAATTTAATTATTTAATTTAATTTAATTTATTTAATTTAATTTAATTTTAATTTAATTTAATTTAATTTAATTTAATTTATTTAATTTAATTTAATTTTAATTTAATTTTAATTTTTAATTTTAATTGAATTTTTTTTTAAAAGAGTTTAATAATTTAATTTTAGTTTAATGATTAAGCCTTTTAATATATTTTAAATTTGAGTTATCATTTTAATTAAGAATTGAATATTAATGAGATAATTAATTTAGGGATTTTTAAATTAAAGAATAAATCTCTTCCTAATAATATCCCTATTTTAATAATTCCAATTTTATTATTCTTCCAAATTTAATCAATTATTTAATTAAAGTTTAATTATTTTAAAATTGCTTAATGGGTTTCTACCCTTTAATCATTTAAATTTCAATCATCCAAATCAGATTAGGATCAAATATTTTACTTGTTAATTTTTTTATTAAACCTAAAGTTTTAATTAAGGGTTAAAATTTTAATTACCATTTTACCCTTTAAGCTTAATAATTTCATAACTCACTAAATTGAACTCAAATAAACTTGAAATTTTTATGTGACTTCACTCATATGTCAATAAAGATATGAGAGGAGAAAATGTGATTTTTCTGTATTTAATTTATTTATATAATTATTTTTGGTAGAAAATAGAGATTTTCAAGGAAAATTTAATAACATGACCAAGGGAAAGTTTCTATCCTTAAGAAAATTAGGGAATATTCCTAATGACCAGAGAACCACTTGGACCAATTTTGGTGATCTTTTGAATTATATTGTTTTTATTATAATTAATTTAAGTTTTGAAGTGTTAATTAATTTAAAAATAAAATAAATGTTGAAAAATGGATTTTATAATTTTCAAAAATCTCTCTGATATCAAGGAAATCAGAGAAACAAATTTTGTAATTTTCTGATTTTTCTATGATTTATTATAATTATTTTAGTGAAAATGCTAGAAAATACATTTTTTTAATTTTAAATTTACCCTAGGGCTTTAAAATTTAATATCTCACTAAATAGACCTAAGAAAAATGTGGGATTTGTTCCTATGTGATTAAAATTCAAAATGTGACATTTTGGTGAATTTTATTATTTTTGTGATTTTTATTATTTTTTTAATTATTAAAAATATCAAAATATTATTAAAAATCAACTTTTTTAGAAAATTGAAATTTTAATTTTCTTAGGTTCCCCTGATATCAGAGAGGCCCCAAAACCAGTTTAGTGAATTTTTGAAGGGTATTTTAAAAGTTATGAATTTTTAAAGTTTAAAATGGCTAAGTGGCTTAATCAACCCAATTAGTGGGGCTAACCAAGTCCAATCGACCTCAAACTTTTATGGTGGATTCCTCTGATCCTAAAGGTCAGTGGAGAATTGATTTCAAGTCAATTTGATGCCCGGTTAACTCTAATTAAATAAAGACCTATTTTGGGTGTTTAAGCCAATTAGGGTTGTTTTAAATGAACTAAGTCAAAACCTATTTTTCCTAGGGTTCTCCGGTCATAAGGAACATCACCAAATTTTCCTAGAATTTATTTCACAACATGCTATTTATTGGAATTAAAATACTCAAAACGATAGCATTGAATTTGAAAAATCAATAACTTTTCATAGGGATGGCCTCGACTTTGGAAAATTCGGGAATGTTCCCAAATTCGGAGGCTTCAAAAGCTTCTATGGTCTCATGCCATGGTGAATTGTATACATGCATGGAGAATTAAAATAATGCAGAGAGTAAATAAATTATAAAAAATAAAATACTTGATAAAATTAAATGATTTCTTTTCCACATTATTCTCCTCCGTTCACTCGAGCAAGAGGGTATTTTTATTTTATTTTTCTCGATTTTTCTACACGGAGATATGAATTTTGAAGTTTAGGGAATTAAATAAATAGAAAAATACCCTAATTTTCTATTTATCCACGCGGCGCCGCGTCAACCTCGGCAGCCTCCGAACGCACACGCGTCGCGCTCCCATTCGACGCCGCCACCCGAGTCGGCGCACCGGGCCCCGCGGTTCTCGTACCGTCTCCCGGTCCGACGCCATCTGAGCCGTTCGTCCGCGCGTGTATTGAATGGACGGCATCCGTTCATCGTCCCCGAGCGTCCTCACCCGAGAGCCGTCCACACTAAATCCTTAAGATCTCACTCGATACTCAATGGATTTTCATGTTCTTATGCTCTATGGATTCGTCTTGAAGAGACGAACACATCTATAAGGTCGACATGCATCGAAATTAAGGCATTTGAAATGGAGAATCTCCGAAGCTCGGGATAAAGAATTAGCTCATACCTTTGCTCGGAGAAGTGTGTCTTCAATCCGAGAGTTGTTGCACCTTCGATTGGATCCCGGCAAGCTCCGGATGAAGTCTCCTGGTCCAGTGAATTGTCCGGATGTGATTTCGACCAAGCCCGATCACAAAGCTTGGAGGCCGGAGCAACCGGGTGGCTCTGGAGATGGGGCTTTTGCCGATGGACACCTTCCCTCGGTCCAGTGAAGGTGTAGAACCAATCAATTCGGGGAATTGGCTCACCGTGGAGAAGTGTCCCGGTTTTGGGTGGATTTTCGGTTGGGAAATCGGATTTTATCGGTGGGGATTAGGGCAAATCGACACCTGGGGATCAACTCGCTCTAAGGGTGGAGAAGGGTCCGGAACAATTTTGCGCAGTTTCGGCAAGGTTTGTGCTCGGCTCCTCTCATGGCCGAGAGGGGTGGAGTTTAAATAGGAGAGGGTGGAGGGCCTCCCGGGGGAGTTGAGGCATGGGATCGGCTACTCGGTGAGAAGAAGAACAGCCATGGTGGCCATCGGGCATGGGGCAACTCGGCGAGTGAGAATTCCAAGCTTGGGCTCACATGATGCTCTCGGGTGTGGTGTTTTCCGGCGATCCAGGGCGGCCGGCCGCGAGCATGGGTCACCATCTTGACCTGGGAGGTCGGGGCTTGGCAATGGTGAAGTCAATCGGGCTTGGACATGTGTAAAGTGTTTGAATTAAAATGGAATGGGGAGGGGTCTTTTTGGCCTTAATTTGGTCAACCCATTGATTTGGGTTGGGTTCACCTCCCCATGGCCGGTCTCTGGGCCGAGAAGATCGGTTAGAGCTAGCTGGTCAAGAGGTGGTGATGTCCTTATCCAAGAATATTTGGATTAAATCTTGGTTAAGGGGAGACATGCTTAAGGCTAATGACTTTTAGGAGATGGTTAAAGGACCTCCTCCTTTTGCCATTAATGGCATGGTCACATGCCAAACTTTCATGGCTTCATATGGCTTGTGAATGTCTCATCCTTGGCTCCATTTGGCTTGGGAAAAGCTTGGGTCAATTTCATGGAAATGGGTTTTAAGAATTTTTGGTAATTTGATGGAAATTTGTATGAAACTTGATTTGGAATAATTTGATGGTGAATTTAGGACTTAGGTAATGGATTTAATTAAGTGAATGACAAATGGAGATGTCATGTGGGCTTTAGGGTAGATTTTGGGCCTTTGGATGTGGTGAAGTGGGCTTTTAGGAAAGTTTAAGGGAAATGGGCTTTTGATTTTAGGATGGGCATTTGGATAAAAAATTTGGGAAGAACTTTGTCAAATAAATGTCATAATTGGTTTAGGGATGTTCTATGAAGGGCTTGGAATCAATTTGATGTGATTTGGAGTTGAATTGGTTTGAATTTGGATTTATTTGGTAAGTGGGCCTATGTAGGTCAAATTAGGCTAACTTGGGCTAATGTTGGGCTAGGGTTGAAATTGATATAAAATCAATGTTGAGAAATGTTTATGGGGGTGTTTCAAAGAGGTTTTGGCTTTGGTTGGGCTTTGATTTTGGGGTTTGGGCTCATTTGGGTTAGGTTTGGGTTTAGGTCAAAATTGGGCCTTTTCGCTTTGGGTTGAATTTGAGTGGGATTTGGGTCTAAATTTTGAGCAAATCATGTTAGTGTTTTGCTTGTGGGGATGCTAAGGAGGATTTAGAAAAGATTTGGGGTTAATTGGAATTGAATTGGGTGAGTTTGGGTTAGGTTTGGGTCATGGGTCCAAATTGGGCTTTAAGGCCAAAAGTGAGATTGGATCCAAATGTCAATCAAATTGGGCTTGGATTTGGTCTAGATTGGTATTTAGGATATTGAATTGAAGTTTAGAATTGAATTGGAGCAAAATTGGGGTCAATTGGGTAGGTTTGGTTTGACATTGGGTTCACTTTGGGTTAAAATGGGTCAAATTGGGGGTTTTGACAAAAGCAGGGTAAATTGACAAAATTGGCCCATGGTGTAGTTGGACAAAATGAAATTCGGAATATTTGGGAATTTCTGGAATTTTCTGGGAATTTTCTGATGTTT
>JAKZJZ010002041.1:0-20999 GCA_022702705.1 Papilionanthe hookeriana x Papilionanthe teres
TTGACATGGCTTCATGGCTCAACCAAAATGACTTCTTTCCACTTACATCCACCCGATCTTCAATTTTCCAAATTTTCGATTTTTGACCCCGGGACCCTACACCCGCTTAGCTACTCCAAAACCCTCGAAATTACCCAAATTTCTCAAAATTTCCAAATTATCCAAAATTCTCCAAAATCATTCCCAAACATTTCCACATCACTTAAATTGATCATCCATACCCAAAAATACAAAAAATTCCAAGAAAACCTCCCAATACCCTCCAAATCCCCAAATACCCCTCTTGACCAAAAAATCCAAAAATTCAGAAAATTCCAAGAAAATTCCAGAAAATCCCAAATATTTCCAATTTCATTTTGTTCAACTACACCATGGGCTAATTTTGTCAATTTACCCTACTTTTGTCAAAACCCCCAATTTGACCCATTTTAACCCTAAGTGAACCCGATGTCGAACCAAACTACCCAATTGACCCCGATTTTGGTCCAATTCAGTTCTAAACTTCAATTCAACATTCCCAACACCAATCTAAACCAAATTCAAGTCCAATTTGATTGATATTTGGATCCAATTTCACTTTTGGCCTTAAAGCCCGATTTGGACCCATGACCCAAACCTAACCCAAACTCACCCAATTCGATTCCAATTAACCCCAAATCTTTTCTAAATCTTCCTTAACATTCCCACAAACAAAACACTAACATGATTTGCCCAAAATTTAGACCCAAACCCCACTCAAACTCAACCCAAAGTTAAAAGGCCCAATTTTGACCTAAACTCGAACCTAACCCAAATGAGCCCGAACCCCAAAATCAAAGCCCAACCAAAGTCGAAAACCTCTTTGAAACACTCCCATAAACATTTCTCAACATTCATTTTACATCAATTTCAACCCTAGCCCAACATTAGCCCAACTTTGCCCACTTGGACCTACATAGGCCCACTTACCAAATAAACCCAAATTCAAACCAATTCAACTCCAAATCACACCAAATTGATTCCAAGCCCTTCATAGAACATCCCTAAACCAATTATGACATTTATTTGACAAAGTTCTTCACAAAATCTTTACCCAAATGCCCATCCTAAAATCAAAAAGCCCATTCCCCTTAAACTTTCCTAAAAGCCCACTTCACCGCATTCAAAAGCCCAAATCCATCCAAAGCCCACATGGCATTTCCCCTCATCATCCATTTAATCAAAATCATCCCTAAGTTTCAAAATCATCAATTAAACCATTCCAAATCAAGCTCCATGCAAATTTTCACCAAAATATCCAAAATTCTTAAAACCCACTTCCATGAAATTGACTCGACTTTCCACAGAGCCAAAGACAAGCCATGCAAGCCATGGACAAGCCACATGAAGCCATGGAAGGCTTGACATGTGACCATGCCATTAATGGTAAAAGGAGGGGCCCCTTTCCTAATCTTTCATTAAGCATTTTTTACCTTAAGCATGTCACACACTAAACCATGTTTAGCCACCTCATCATGGATAGAGACCACACCACTCTCCCTTGGCTGACCTAACTGATCCTCTCAGCCCAAAATCAGGCCATGGGGAGGTGCACCCAATCCAAACCAATGGGTTGACCAAATTAAGGCCGAAATGACCCCCTCCCCATTCCATTTTAATTCAAAGCCTTTACACATGGCAATTGCCAATTGATTGCACAAACCTCCAGCCCTGACCCACTGGACTCGAGGGTGACCCATGCTGCCTGGCCAGCCGCTCGGATCGCCGGAAAACACCATGGCCGAGACCTTGGGAGGAGCCGAAGTTTGGAATTCCCACTTGCTGAGCTGCCCTCATGCCAAATGGTCACTATGGTTGTTCTTCTCCTCACCAGAGCAGGTGATCCCATGCCTCGACTCCCCCTGGAAGGCTCTCCGAGCTCTCCTGATTTAAACCCCTCACCCTCGCGGCCATGGGGGAGAGTTACACAAACCTTGCCGAAACTACGCAAAATTGTTCCAAACCCTTCTCCACCCTTAGAGCGAGTTGAGCCCAGGTGTCGATTTGCCACAATCCCCATCGATAAAATCCGATTTTCCAGCTGAAATTCCACCCAAAACCAGGACACTTCTCCACGGTGAGCCAATCCCCAAATTGATTGGTTCTACACCTTCACCGGACCGAGGGAAGGTGTCCACCGACAAAAGCCCCATCTCCGGGCCACCCGAGTTGCTCCGGCCTCCAAGCTTTGTGATCGGCCTTGGTCGAAATCACACCTAGACAATTCACCAGACCAGGAGACTTCATCTGGAGCTTGCTGGGATCCAATCGAAGGTGCAACAACTCTCAGATTGAAGCCACACTTCTCTGAGCAAAGGTATGAGCTAATTTTTCATCCCGAGCTTCTAGAGATTCTCCATTTCGAATGCTTTAATTTCAATGCATGATAGCCGTATAGATGTGTTCGTCTCTTGAAGATGAATCCATAGAGCATAAGAACATGAAAATCCATTGAGTATCGAGTGAGATCTTAGGGATTTAGTGTGGACGGCTCGCGGGTGAGGACGCTCGGGGACGATGAACGGATGCCGTCCATTCGATACACGCGCGGACGGACGGCTCGATGGCGTCGGACCGGGAGACGGTACGAGAACCGCGGGGCCCGGGCTGCCGACTCGGGTGGCGGCGTCGAATGGGAGCGCGACACGCGGCGTTTCGGAGATGCGAGGATGAGTTGGCGCCGCGTGGATAAATAGAAAATTAAGTTTTTTTTTATTTATTTAATTCCACTAAACTTCAAAAATTCATAACTACGTGTAGAAAAATCAGAAAAATAAAATAAAAATACCCTCTTGCTCGGTGAACGGAGGAGAATAATGTGGAAAAGAAATCATTTAATTTCATCGAATATTTTATTTTTTATAATTTATTTACTCTCTGCATACTTTTAATTCTCCATGCATGTATACAATTCACCATGGCATGAGACCATAGGGCTTTTGAAGCCTCTGAATTTGGGAACATTCCCTGAATTTTCCAAAGTCAGAGGCCATCCCTATAAAAAGTTATTGATTTTTCAAATTCATGTTGCTGTTTTGAGTATTTTAATTCTAATAAATAGCATGTTGTGAAATAAATTCTAGGAAAATTTGGTGATGTTTCTTATGACCAGAGAACCCAGGAAAAATAGGTTTTGACTTAGTTCATTTAAAACAACCCTAATTGGCTTAAACACCCAAAATAGGTCTCTAATTAATTAGAGTTAACCATGCATCAAATTGACTTGAAATCAATTCTCCACTGACCTTTAGGATCAGAGGAATCCACCATAAAAGTTTGAGGTCGATTGGACTTGGTTAGCCCCACTAATTGGGTTGATTAAGCCACTTAGTCATTTTAAACTTTAAAAATTCATAACTTTTAAAATACCTTTCAAAAATTCACCAAATTGGTTTTGGAGCCTCTCTGATATCAGGGGAACCTAAGAAAATTAAAATTTCAATTTTCTAAAAAAGTTGATTTTTAATAATATTTTAATATTTTTAATAATTAAAAAATAATAAAAATCACAAAAATAATAAAATTCACCAAAATGTCACATTTTGAATTTTAATCACATAGGAACAAATCCCACATTTTTCTTAGGTCTATTTAGTGAGATATTAAATTTTAAAGCTTTAAGGTAATTTTAAAATTAAAAAAAAATGTATTTTCTAGCATTTTCACTAAAATAATTATAATAAATCATAGAAAAATCAGAAAATTGCAAAATTTGCTTCTCTGATTTCCTTGATATCAGAGAGATTTTTAAAAAATATGAAATTCATTTTTCAACATTTATTTTATTTTTAAATTAATTAACACTCCAAAATTTAAAATAATTATAATAAAAATAATATAATTCAAAAAATCACCAAAATTGGTCCAAGTGGTCCTCTGTTCATTAGGAATGTCCCCTAATTTTCTTAAGGACAGAAACTTTCCCTTGGTCATGTTATTAAATTTTCCTTGAAAATCTCTATTTTCTACCAAAAATAATTATATAAATAAATTAAATACAGAAAAATCACATTTTCTCCTCTCATGTCTTTATTGACATAAGAGTAAAGTTACATAAAAATTTCAAGTTCATTTGAGTTCAATTTAGTGAGTTATGAAATTATTAAGCTTAAAGGGCAAAGTGGTAATTAAAATTTTTAATCCTTAATTAAAACTTTAGGTCTAATAAAAAATTAACAAGTAAAATATTTCATCCTAATCTGATTTGGATGATTGAAATTTAAATAATTAAAGGGTAGAAACCCATTAAGCAATTTTAAAATGATTAAACTTTAATTAAATAATGGATTAAATTTGGAAGAATAATAAAATTGGAATTATTAAAATAGGGATATTATTAGGAAGAGATTTATTCTTTAATTTAAAAATCCCTAAATTAATTATCTCATTAATATTCAATTCTTAATTAAAATGATAACTCAAATTTAAAATATTAAAAGACTTAATCATTAAACTAAAATTAAATTATTAAACTCTTTTAAAAATTTCAATTAAAATTAAAAAATTAAATTAAATTAAAATTAAATTAAATTAAATTAATTAAATTAAATTAAATTAAATTAAAGATTAAATTAAATTAAATTAAATAAATTAAATTAAATTAAATTAAATTAAATTAAATTAAAGATTAAATTAAATTAAATCAAATTAACTTAAATTAAATAAATTAAAATAAAATAAAATAAATTAAATTAAATTAAATAAAATTAAATTAAATCAAATTAAATCAAATCAAATTAAATTAAATTAAATTAAATCAAATTAAATTAAAACTAAATCAAATCAAATTAATTTAATGTAACATCAAATCAAACTAAATTGAATTAATTTAAATTAAATTAAAATTAAAACTCAATTAAATTAAATTAAATTAAATCAAATTAAATCAAATTAAATTAAATTAAATTAAATTAAATTAAATTAAATATAACATCACCTAAAACAGAAAGAAATTAAATATAAAGCAACTTGAACAACTATTCCAAATTTAAACCCATTAACTTAAATCGAAACCATCTGAACACCAATTTACCCTCGAATGCTTTGGTCATCATAACCCCTAAATAGAACATTAAATGAAATGTTACTTCACTCATAGGATATTCGAATGTCCTAATTCATCGAGCAAGTTAACAAAACTTGAATTCCCGGACGATTAATTCATTTGTATAATTAAATTCATTTGGACTTAAAACAATCCTAGAAAATATTGAAAAGATGTTTAAGATTTGTCTTAAGCACTTCCTCGATATGATGGGATGTTCATAAGAACAATTGGACTTAATTATTCTTTGATGAAGAAAATCGTCCTTAAACATAACACAAAGAACACTAGACGTCATAGGAGATGACTAGGCTATAGGATTAGGAATTTGGTAGAAAACCATAACCCTTCCCTTAGCTTTACTGGGAACTTGTTTAAATATTCTAATTGTGTTTTAAGTGCAGCTTGGGATGACGGGAAGACCCTCCGGGTACGCTTTTATTTTATTGCAATCTATTTTCTTGCAATTTACATTATTGCAATTTACTTAATTGCATTGCACTTACTTTTCTTGCATGATAAACAAGCTGTTGCATGAAAACTCACACCTTTAGGATAGACCCTAAAGCTGAAACCAAAACTAAGTTAAAAGTCATTGCAAGATAAAATTCACCGTCATGACATTTCAAAATATAAAACAACTCGAAGTTTAATCACAAACGGAACACAAAACTACAATTACAATTAAATTAAAACGTCTGTTGGATGATCGGGAATACCTCGGATGATGTAACCTACGTGTTGCTAACGGGATTTCCACGGTCTAAATGAAAGTGTGGAACTCATTCGGTTGAGTTTAGCAAATTCATACGGACTAAGTGAATCCGATAAAAATAATGATGCGGAAGGATGGAACAGTGGGATCTTAACCGGTGTCGTTATAATCGACTTTAAGATTTGTTTTAATTAAAACGTAAAAAACACTTGGAAATCAAGATTTTCTCTAAACCAAAACACTTTTCTCATCCCCTGATTTATAATTTCAAACCTCTGCAACAAAAAGGAGCTCGGAGCATGGTGGGCAGCACGGCCATCGTCGTCAGCAAAACTTGAATCCACATCAGCAAAACTTTCCTAGAACTAAACAACCAAACCATAGGACCTCGAGGTAGTTTGCCTAGTGCAACATAAATCCTCGACTCTTCGTTAGGCATTTGCATTGCAAATTAAGCCTCTAACGGTCTTAGGATTCCGAGGTAGTCGTCGATACGATAATAAACCCTCACATCTTCGAGAGCTATTTGTATGATTCTATCATATAAATATAAGTCCTAATTAATTAAAATTGATAAAATCAAAACATTTAAATAAATATTAGGACTTTCCTAAATCCAAGCCAAACAATAGGATAATCGGGAAATTACCGAAGTTCGCTTCGAGTACGTGATTTCTCCTACCTTTCTTCCTTTGGATTCCCAAAACAAAATGTTCCAAATTTGATCCATTCCACTATTGAAATTCCAAATTTCAATCCATTGAAAATCTTAAACTTTGAAATTCTTGAGAGCGAGAATTATTGATTATTATCGAGAGTTTTCTTAGGTGATTCCCATCACTTAAGATGTAATTAGCTATAGGGGCTTGCCCTTATAGGGAATTTTAAAGAACCCGGAGTAATATAAACCTCGTTTAATGTTTTCATATTGAGCGGGGGAATTTTGTCGGCTTATAAAATTGGTTCGCGGACCAAACGGATGTCACAAATCTTCTAGTTTATTTAATCGAGCCCCACCGTCGAGCGGTATGTCTATCCTTAGGGATAGATACACGGTTTGTGGTGCGGTGCTCGTTTATATAAACTATTTGGGATGTGAGATCGGTTTAATCTCATATCTTAAAACCTTCGAATTTAAAATTATTTTCAAAATCAAATACTACTTTTCAAATTATTTATTTTAATTAAATTAAAAATTCGCCGACGGCTTACGGTAGGCGACCCCTCTTTTTTAAATAAAACACAACCTAAAAATATGCTGACATGATTTACGGCGACTCCGTTGGGAAAAATTCCTCTCTCCATTATAATCGAATAGTTACGCTTTCAAAAATCGGTAGTGTATCCATGTCCTTAGTGGATCGAACTACCCTTCTTTCCGTTGGAATACTATGTTCATTTCTATCTTGAATAAGTATAGCCAACATTCTCTCGGATTTAGGAGCCACTTGTTTAGACACCCCTAAACGGAGAGGTTCCGAGATCCTTTTACCTCATTCTCGAGGTGGGGTGGACCCCGATAGGTGTTAGTTTAGGAGTAATCCTTCGAGTCGAGAAGTCTTGCTTAAGACTTTCTTTTCCTTTCCAACTCGAATCGGATTCCTTACCTTCTCTACACCTTTGAACATTCCGTTCTAAATAAACAAACCCTCCAATAAGTGACTCTTTTAACAAATGATTCCTTCTTATAAATACATGAACAAGAATGAGTTCGGACTCTTTTCAATTCCTTTCTTCTCGTCTAAAGAAAAGAAGCATAACTTGGGACCGACAACCAGAATCTACCACTGCAGAAATGGAAGCCCCGAGCCGATTTTCTCCTTCACCAACGGATTGGACTTCGATATGCATAAGGATGAAGTTGCCCGACAATGGGATCATCCGATTTGGAAAGGGATTTAAAAACACGAACGTCGAGGTCACTAACGTCTCCCTCTTTGCACTAACGAATAAGGTATCCGGTGAGGAGCCATCGCGCGAGTTCGACCTTAGGTCGACCCAAGAGTTTCCTCCCTTGCGAAGGATCCCGACTAGGAGGAATGCTTGTCGTCCGCGGGAGGACTGTTCTTACTACCCCCAGCTGGTCTAGTTGTTTACTGCACCTACCCCGACTTCGCCAAATCGAAAGGGAAAGAAATCCGAACTATGGTAAGCACTGTTACAGTGGAGGGTACGAGATCTTCTGTAAGACCTTCGTTTTCGAAATCGGGTCCGGTTCGAAGATTCCATCAGCGACGAGGACCCGAAGAAGAAACGAGTAGAAGGATCGCCCGGAGAAGCCGAGCTGCCGAGATTGCTTTCTGGAGGAAATTCCGGAAGCTGCCGGAATATACACCGCTGCACGAATATACACCGTTCGCTGACTACATACCACTTTTGGGAGGAAGCGGGTTCCATCCCCTCTCGCCGCGAGAGGATGAGGAGAATGTTCGCAAGATTGCTTGCCACATTACCTCGGCCCGCATACTACAACGATAGCCGCGAAAAGAACTAGAACTACGCCGTTTGCTCGACTTGCGAGCTTTGGTAGAAAAGTTAGCAAGGAAGGAAAAGCTGCCGTATCGGAGATTCTACGAAGGATAGGGCGGGTGCCAGTCAAATCCCATCTTGGGCCCCGAGTAGAGCCCGCCATCATGACAGAAAAGCCAAGCAAGAGAATGAAGGCTAGCCCGCCTGTCGTAGTCTCAGGATTACAAATTAGGGAGAATACCACCTTCCAGCATTTGGTCGACAGACCATGCGGTCCTAGACCTGCTGCGCTAGAAGGATGGTATGGCGTCCCACTCTTGGGCGATTAAGATTGAAACGACGGCCGAGAAGAAAGTCTCGCCGGGAGGCTGGAATGCGAAGAAAGTGCTTACTACGATAAAGGAGACTCGTGAAAAAGGGACCCGGCGGCTATCGCATGACAACCGCAAAGACACACGAAAGCTCCGCTAGAAGATGCCATGGAAAAGTTGAGAACCGATATCCGACGATTGGCAAAAGAAAGAGAAGAAAAGTTCGGAGATGAGATCGATTCATCGGAGTTCATGGACGACGAATATGCGAGAAATCAATATGGTTGAGACACGAGCTTCATCGGCTTCGCAAGGTGCTCCTGCGGCCGCGAAGAGAGGAGCCGGAGCGATGAGGATTCGGCTTCGGGAAAAGGACGACACGATCGCTCGAATGGCGAAAAGGATGGAAGAGATGGCCGTAGCTGCGGCCACTCTCCGAGTCGAAGTACAACCACATAGAGAGACACCCCGGAGGTCATTCACATTGTAGATGGAGGAAAGGAGATTACATCCGTCAATGGGGATGACCGAGTGAAAAAGGATACAACACAAAGTATGATCCACGAAAAGGATATCAAGAACTTGGTAGAACAGCGAGTGCGAGAAGCCTTAGCACAATCGAAGAACGGGACATCCATTCGGACGGGTAGACCTTACCCGGAAGAATTCGACGCCGTCCGATGCCCGAAAGGCTTCGTACCACCTGCTGTTCGAGACCTTCGACGGAACCGGGAACCCCGACGGCATGTTGCACACTTTCGTGCCGGTTGTTGCAATGCGGCGGGAGCGATGCGTTACTCTTCCGACGGTTCGTCGGCGGTCCGTCGAGAATCGCCTTCGGCCGGTATGCGGGAGTACCCGATGGCTCGGTGAAGACATTCTCGAGCTAGAGAACCTCTTCATCGAGCGATTTGTCGGAGCTCGGCACCACATCACTATAGGTGATTTAGTGGTAGAGAAACAAAGGCCGAATGAAACTTTGGTGGATTACATACTTCGATGGAGGAACTTAAGCATGAAGTGTGAACCACGAACTACAAGAACAACATGCGGTCGGCATCTTGCTTAAAAGCATTCACGGCCCGATAGCACTTCTCCTCGAAGGATTCACTATTAAGACTTTCGAGAAGTTGTTAAGCAAGGCCGGAAGCTTGCAAGAAGAGGCGAAGCAATTAAGTTTCGCCGACAAGACGGACGAGCGAGAAGCCGGTGAAGACCTTCGAAAAGAAATCCGGGATCATTGCGGCGGTTGATAAAGGCAAGCAGCCGATGCAAATACCACCGAACGGCCGCGGCAACCACAACGGAATTACCGGCAACCCCGGTCCGGCTATCGGTCATCTCCGCGGTATGAACAACCGCCTCGTCCGCAACGTACATTAAGGGAGCTTCGAGCGAGAGAATATCCGTTCAAAAATGAAGCGATGCCGAAAATGTTCCGTAGCTCTAATGAAGACTCCAGATTTCCAGATGCCGAACCTAAAAGACCGAGAGGAAGTCAACAAGAAAGGTGATCCCAACTTTTGCCCCTACCATCGGATGCTTGGGCACAAGATAGAAGATTGCATTACCTTTAAGAGTTGGCTCGACGACAACCTTCGGAAAGGAAATATAACTATCCCGAAGGAGTACATGAAGGAACCCCGAAAGGAGGTTCCGTCGATGTTATCTCAGCCGATCCCGTCATTCCGATAGATCCACATGCAGCGACGATGGATGGACTACCGCCTGGACGAGGTCTTCGAAGAAGATTTTAGACGACATCCGAACCGCTTCGGTGCGAGCTTCGATTCGAAGTTCGAGACACTGTTAAGCGAGTACTTATCACTTGCGATAGAAGAACCACCTCGACGAGGAGACGATCGAAGAAAAGAAGAAAATTGACGAAGAAGAGGGGACCAAGACTCCTAAGGCTAGACTAGGGAGCTGCTTATCCTAGGATAGTTGTTTCCGATTCGGGGGAGAAATCCCTCGAACCTCGATTTTGTATGATTATCTGCTCACTTCGGTGGGATCATATAATGATAAGGGTGATGGCGTTGGCTACGTTTTGGTTGTTTCTAACGATTACGTAACTAGCGACAATCCGGACATCGACTTCGATACCAACAACAATTCTCAAATCATACACGATCTCGACAATCAAAATAACGAAGAAGACATCCATCGAGGAGGCTACGAGAGTTCAACAAGCAACGGATCTATGCGTGAGTTTCGAGGAGCTCCGGTCACGATAGAGTTAGAGCCTTCGGATTTTGAAGATAATCCGGAAGAGCACGTCATTCCGATTCGGGAGGAGACACCGACAAGTTCGACACTAGATTCGGAAGAAATTACGAAGTCAACTTGAGAAGTGGAAAAGTTCTACCTCCGAGAATGGGTCCAAAAGACAAAGTAAAGCGGGTGGTTGTTCAAGAAGAACCAACCCCGGCGAAGAAATACCCATTCGAGAAGAAGCCGAGACGCATGAAAACAAAGTGGACTACAACGTGCTTAGCCCATCTTAGGAAACTACCGGCCAAGCGAGCATTTACGATGCTCTCATCTTGTCGAAAGGAGATGAGAGAAGCTCGATCAAGGCCTTACTTGATCCGGAAATTTGCTTAGCTCGAATGGCCGGAGATTCCTTAGATGAGGTTTGTTCGTTAAAGGAACGACGAGGCGTTACTTTCACGGACAATGACCTACTACTTGGGACGGCGAGATCACGACCGACCGTTGTACATTTCGATTACTAATTGGGAAGTTTACGCTCTCCGGAGTATTGGTGGATCCGGGAGCATCAATCGATATAATGAGTCTTCGAACAACTAGCATACTTGGAAATTGATGCTCGCGAGCTCGAAGCCGACAAAATGTTATTAAGAGGATTCGACCGGAAAGGAGAAAGAGCCCTCGGATCAATAACACTACTAATGAAGACCGGTGACTTAGCAAAGACAACCGCAAAATTTCACATAATCGATTCGGAAAAGTCGTTCAACGCTCTCTTGGGCCGACCATGGATACATGAAAACGAGGATGGTACCATCATCTGCATCGGTGCATCGAAATACTACGATGGAGGGGAACGAGTGCATCAAAGGTGACTTGCAACCATTCTCCGTACATGAGATTGGAATCCATGAAGATGCGACTTATTATGCACCGCCAAAGAAAACGATCTTCTCCGGAGATACCGTAACAAATGAAGCAAAGAAAGTTCGGGACAACGAAGAACTTGAAGTTCTAGTCCAACGATCACTCACCACTCCCTTCCGGCGAGATGGTGAAGGTTTCTCCACAACTCGCATCCGAGGTCGAGGCCGGGGACGAGGCCGTGGTAGAGACGTTAGGACGAGTTGGACGGAGAAACCAGCCATCAATGTTGATTGGGAAGATAGTTACGAAGATGAAAAAGAAATCGAACAAGAAGCGGCGACGATAAGTCGGAAGAAGCCGCAATTCGAGATCTTCCTCGAAGATGAAAAGAATGAAGAATATAAATCAATGTACGAGAAGATTAACCACTACGTACATACTATGACCCTAACCCCGATCCGATCTAGTAAGATCGAGGGTATGGTGGTCGAAGAGGTACGTAACGACGGTGCGAGGCCGATCGAGTTCTATCGCGGTGCTTCTTCCTCCAAAGCGAAAATAATGTACAATTCGAAGATGTCACTTCATCGGAATTAATGGAATTACCTTTTGAGTGGTACTCTCCTCGTGTTCAAAATTTAATTCAACATGGTTTCTTACCTCGACAATGGACAAAAGGCCGATCACAACATTTTGAAAAATTATGGAATAACTCCGGTCGTCCTCCCAATTCAAAGTATGGTCTCGGATTCGGCACGGTAGGGTCGATTGACGATGCTGAATTTTGCTTGGTTGTCACTTACAAGTCCGATGAAAGCTGCATGGAAACTACGGACGAACTCGAAGATTTACAAATTGGAGACGCTCCACCAGAATTCGAAGAAGAAATTAAATCCATGATAGATGAGTTAACGGAAGTTAACTTAGGTACTAGCGAAGAGCCTAGACCTACCTTTGTTAGCTCCTTACTCGACAAAGAAGACTCGAAGAAATAATCAAATTATTAATGGAATTTAAGAATGTGTTTTGCTTGGAACTACGATGAAATGCCGGGATTGGCTCCGGAGGTTGCGGTTCATAAGCTAGGAGTGGATCTGCTTCGTTCCGGTCGGACGAGGTCCCGGAAGAATGCGTCTAGAAATCGAACAACAAGTCATAGCCGAAGTTAAAAAGCTAATAGTCGCTAAATTTGTCACGTGAAGAACAATACCCGACTTGGTTAGCCAATGTGGTGCCGGTCGAAAAGAAGAATGGTCGAATCGGAATCTGTGTAGACTTCGGAGATTTAAACAAGGCATGTCCGAAGGATGAATTCCCTCTGCAGATCCCGAATTAATGATCGACATTGCTTCGACACATGAAATATTCTCGTTCATGGATGGATCTTCGAGGATACAACCGGATAAAAATGGCTCCGAGAAGATGAAAAGCTTACAACATTCGAACGCCGATCGGAGTATTTTGCTACACGGTGATGCCATTCGGTACGAAGAACGCAGGAGCGACCTACCGGAGAGCAATGACAAGAATTTTTGATGATCTCATCCACAATCAAGTCGAATGCTACGTGGACGATGTGGTCATCAAAAGCAAAGTGAAGGACGACCACCTGTATGATTTGAGAATTGTTTTCGAACGATTAAGACAATTTAACCTTAAGATGAATCCCTTAAAATGCGCCTTCGGCGTCACCTCCGGGAAATTCTTAGGATTCGTTGTCCGACATCGTGGAATTGAAATCGACCGGAAAAGATTAAAGCTATCTTAGAAATGCCGCCTCCCAAAACCTTAAAACAACTACGATCTTTTCAAGGGAAGTGGCATATCTTCGACGCTTTATCTCGAGCTTGTCGGGTAGGTGTCGGCCTTTCTCGGCACTAGTTAAAAAGGACGCCAAATTTATTTGGGAAGAGAAATGCCGGAAGGCCTTCGAGGACATTAAACAATATTTAATGACACCTCCTGTCTTAGCAGCCCAGATCTCGGGTTGACCGACGATACTTTACACCGCGGCTTTAGACGACTCTCTCGGAGCCTGTTGGCAGGGTCGATGATGAGGGTAAAGAAAATGCTCTTTACTACTTAAGCCGTCGTTTACTTCCGACGGAAGTAAGGTATCCCGCAATTGAAAAGCATTGTTTGGCCACGATCTTCGCCGCTCGAAAGTTCGGGCACTACATGCTTTCTCATAAGGTCAACTCTGATCTCGAAGTTTAATCCATTGCAATACTTGATGACTCGTCCAACACTTTCGGCGGACTTGCCAGATGGTCAATGATATTATTTCAATTCGATATAACTTTCGTGCCTCTGCGTGCCGTAAAGGGACAAGTCTTAGCAGACTTCCTCGCAGCGCACCCTTTGCCGGCGGAATCTCCTCTCAATGACTATTTGCCAGATGAACAAATAATGAACCTAGAAGACCTTGATGATCGACGTTGGGAATTATATTTCGACGGAGCATCTTCATCACACAAAGATGAAGAATCACAAGTGATAGTGCACGGTAAGGCAGGAATCGGGCTAATCTTCATAACACAGGAGCGGGGGATGTTAAGATACTCCTACCACCTGACAGAACCTTGTACAAACAATGAAGCAGAATACGAAGCCCTCATAACGGAGCTGGAATTAGCTATTCGAATGGGGATAACGAACATCGACATCTACGGGGATTCGCGAGTTAATCATTCGACGGATCGTCGGACAATACGGAATTTTAAAGTCGAAGACTCGAACAATACTTCTCGGTATGCCATACGAGTTGTTGGAACGGATTCCGAATGTAACGATCTACAAAATTCCCGGAAAAGAAAATGCTTTAGCGAGATGCTTTAGCCCGTCTCGCAAAAGAATTTGCACTGTTTACAAGATGAATCGATGGAAGTGTCGGTTCACGGACGTCGGATCCTATCACGGCTCGACATAGACACAATACACAAATCGAGAAAAGAAAAAGAATCGGTTGCGGCGGTGACGAGAAAATACGGAAGATTGGCGACGGCCATTGATGAACTACACACGCAAACGGGAAAGCTACCGGACGATAGGTCGCTAGCCATCGGATCGAAAAGAACTCTGTCTTACGCATTAATAAACAACACATTGTACGAGAAGGTCTTTTGATCGAAATGTGGCTAAGGTGCTTAAGCGGGTCCGAGGCCCGTGAAATCGTTAAAGAGGTGCATTCGGGACTCGTGGCGCTCACCGGTCGGGTCCAAGATGAAAATGAAAATTAAAACACTAGGGTACTACGGCCCTCGATGATGACCGGCGCATGAAAATCGCCGAGAGCGTCACCGATGCCGAGTGCACGGAGTGGTTCTACACCGACCTCCGAATGTGCTTGCACCGACAATTGCGTCGTGGCCATTTGAATGTTGGGGCACAGTATATAGTGGGTCCGATAGAACCACCATCTTCGAAAGGACATCGTTTCATTCTTGCGGCTACGGATTACTTTTCCGAGTGGGCGGAGCGAGTTCCACTTAGAGAAGTGAAAGCACACCACGTGCTTACGGTTTTCGAGAACCAAGTTGTCTACCGTTTCGGAGTGCCGCGCGGGATCATCTCGGATAATGGGTCGGCATTCGGAAGCACACAAATCAACAATTTTGTCGGGAGACACGGAATCGGCTGGCGATACTCGACAATTTACTACCCGAAGAGCAAACGGCCTCGGCGAGGCTTTTAATAAAACTCTCGTTCAAATCTTAAAGAAAACCTTGGACGATAATAAGAGAAATTGGCACGAGAAATTGTTAGAAGCCTTATGGGCCTACGGGACAACCTTCGAACTCCTACTCGAAGCTACACCTTACGCTGCGGTGTATGGGTCCGAGGCGATGTTACCTTTAGAGGTTCGGCTTCCTTCACTCGGAATTGCGAGTTGCAAACAAGATCACGACGGAAGAGAACGCCAAATTACGACTCGAAGAATTAGAAGGCTTGGAAGGGAAAAGACTTGCGGTGCAACGGAATTTAGAACTATACCGAGCTAAGATGGTTCGAGCCCATGACAAGGCGGGTCGCCCGAGAACCTTGAAAGTTGGTGACTTAGTTCTCGTTCTCAAGAGACTATTCTTGCACACCGCAAGATAGGAGGAAAATTTGAACCCACTTGGGAAGGACCGTTTGTGGTTGAAGCGGTATACTCGGGAGGTTCCTACCGGCTAGTGAATTGCCGGGGAGAACGACATATGCTTCCGATCGACGGACGATACTTGAAAAAGTATTACTGCTACCGATGTTTCGAAGGAATGAATTCTTCATCCCTAAGAAACACGGGCGAAGTAATTACTTATGATTGAGTCCGAACCCAAAAATAATAAAATGTGCTAAAATAAATAAAGTCATGATAATATGTTTTCCTTGTTTTCTTTTCCAAATCAAAATCTCTTCCACGATCTTATCCTACTTCATTCTGTTAAATTTTAAAATAAAAAAATATATATAAAAAAATGTATCTTTAATAAACATTTTCTTAATGTTCTTGTTCTTAGTACGGCTCACGATCCTTTTCCTTGTCTTTTCGCGAGGAAATGTCGAACGGGCGGTTGGTCACGAACTTTAAGAATGGCGTAAGCCTTGCACTCGATGAAAAGAGGGTGAAAGATGGAGCGATAATCGAGATTGACTCGGATTTCGCACCGGCGGGCCTACGATACGAGGAAAGTAGGCGGGTCCCGAGTTAGCGAGAAGAACTACCGGGCGAGACGGTGATGAAAGTGGGTGGCCCAAGCTACCGATCCAACGACGAAAAAGGAAGGCAAATCTTGAAGAAGACAAGAAAATGAAGTACGTAGTGGCTACGGCGGAGAGCGGGCTTGTCGGCGCCGCGCCCGCGGAGGTTCAAGAAGTTCGAAGAGCTACTCTCACAACAACGCAACGAAGAAATAAGAATCGCCGTATCCGTAAGATGTTAACAAAACTAGGCAGCGGACCGGCGCGACGAGACAGATTGCTAATGCCGGTACATACACTTCGAGGACACCGGTTCACTAGGAACTCGAAGAAAGGAGGCCGGCTCCTAGGATAACGAAAGAACCGAGGAAATCCCCGAGAAGATCGGAAGAAAGAAGGCTACCACGCCACCGGATAGAACCACCGATAATGCATGACCTTGTTGCGGAAGCAACCCGGGGGATGTCCCGACGGGCATCATCCACGAGGAGCCAAGGTATGCGGGGAGAACGTGAAGGGATTGAACCATATATCCCACAATATGTCACGAGGCCTCGCCATCGCGGATCATTCGGAATACGAGCTGGAGAGAATGCAAAATGTTGAAAAGAAAACCTTTGAATACTTCGAGAGAATTAGAGGCGAGAAGAATCAATATACTAGAGGGCCTCGAGCTACATACCGACGTATTCTCGGAATATGAACAACGAGCAAATCGTGGATTGTATCCGGGATTTGAAAAGAATGGGCCGAGCGAGGCCGCCTGAGGAGAATACCTACTCGAACCCCGGAGATGGATGCCGGGGAAGGGAAGAATCACAATACAATGCGGATGCTTGCTACAACTTTCTTGAAGACGGGAAGGGAAACCCACCGGGAATACTCCGTCATGGGCGAGTAGATCCGATGCCATTAGTCATCAAGAGAATGGTAAAAAGATTGATAACATGGAGAGTGCTGCGACGGATTGCATACCCAATAGTTGCATTATCAACATCTACAAACAGGGTGATTGCATACCCCCACATATAGATCACCACGACTTCGTCGGACCTTTCGCACGGTCTCTTTCCGAACGAGTGTAACATCATGTTCGGATCGACCTCCGGATAAGCGAGCCCGGGTGAGTTCCGAGGGCCGAGTAAAGATACCTTTACCGGTAGGTTCCGTCATGATGCGAAGGGCAACGGAGCGGATATCGCTAAGCATTGCATACCGGGAGTGCCGGTGAAGCGGATCTCGGTTACTTTCGGGAGAATGGACGACGACAAGACACCTTACCATTTCCGACGGACCCGAGCTAGAGAACCTCCGGCCTTACGAGGCGCGAGTTACATGGGAGATATCACACCTCCAGATGTACATCCATACGGCATCCTTGCCAAGGATGGCTTGGAAGGTGATGTTATTGACCATGTACCCCACTATTCGGACATGGATTTTTGACGGATGCTTCTTTGGATGGATCGACAAAGATCATACATAGTCCGTTTTGAGTCTACATGGATTGTATGAAATGTATTCCGGATCGAGTTGTATGATGTATCTTCGACATGATTGGAATGAAAGTGACCATGTCACATTTTTGGCCTTCACCTCTTTTGTGCAAATTGATTGGGAAACGCCATTAAAGTTAAATGAACTTCGAACAAAGAACGAGAAAGAAATAAAAAAAGGGATAAAAGAAAACTTTCTAAAAAAAAGAAAAATGATGAACACCAAATTCACATGAACATTAAATAAACGATAAAATAAAATTTGAATCATTAAAAGATAAACGAAATCAACATAAATGTTAAATCGAATCACAAATCAAATTCTCAATCAAATTCCAAATTCATCTTTCCAAATTCGAATCAAATTTGATCTTTCAAATTCTGATCAAATTCCAAATTCATCGAAAGTTTCAAGATCATCTTAAATCAAATTTCAATCGAGTTCGAAACTCATCCTTCCAAATCTCGAATTCAAACTTTTGGGTCGAGGATTTTACATCCAAGACTCGACTAACTTTGCTTTTAGGATTCTTTCCTATTGCCTTTGAATTACATCAAATTCAAACTTTTGGGTCGAGGATTTTACATCCAAGCTGCCTTTGATTTTAGGATTCTTTCCTGTTGCCTTTGAAATACATCAAATTCAAACTTTTGGGTCGAGGATTTTACATCCAAGGCCCTTTGCTTTAGGATTCTTTCCTATTGCCTTGAAGTACATCAAATTCAAACTTTTGGGTCGAGGATTTTACATCCAAGATTGCCTTGCTTTAGGATTCTTTCCTATTGCACTGAAATACATCAAATTCGAACTTTTGGGTCGAGGATTTTACTTCCAAGATCGCACTTGCTTTAGGATTCTTTCCTATTGCACTGAAATACATCAAATTCGAACTTTTGGGTCGAGGATTTTACATCCAAGACTTGCACTGCTTTAGGATTCTTTTCCTGTTGACCTTTGAAGTACATCAAATTCGAACTTTTGGGTCGAGGATTTTACATCAAGTACCGCTTGCTTTAGGATTCTTTCATATTGCCTTGAAGTACATCGAATTCGAACTTTTGGGTCGAGGATTTTACATCAAGCTAGCACTTGCTTTAGGATTCTTTCCTGTTGCCTTTGAAATACATCAAATTCGACCTTTTGGGTCGAGGATTTTACATCCGAAGCTGCCTTTGCTTTAGGATTCTTTTCTATTGCCATTGAAATACATCAAAATCAAACTCTTGAGGTTAAGGATTTTACATCCGATACCGCATTGCTACGAGATCCTCCTCATTGCAATGATTCGATCCGATCGATTCAATTTTCTTTCGAGGTTGAAGATGTTACATCTAAAACCTCGAATTCCAATTTTCATTTCAAATCAAATCCCTCGAATTAATTTTGACAAAAACTTAGATCTAAATCGAAACTCCGAACTAAAATCTAAACTCACACATCAAAACTTAAATCGAAACAAAATAAAATCTAAATCGAAATTCCCCAGGTCATGTGATTTGGGATTCACCTCCTTTTCCTTTCCCGGCGAGAGTTTAGGAATCTCCGGTTTCGGAGATATACTTGCTACTCCCGGCGAAAACTCCTTTATTTCATCCTAAGTTTGTCACTTGGATTTTTGTGTTGGTTTTGTTGATCGCTTCGGTCAACGCCAATACGCGCGGTGTGCTCCGTCAGCTCACCACACCTATTGGGGTTCCATTTGTTGACCTCATTTTTGATGAGGTCTTCTCTTCTTCTCTTTAGTACTTAGGATCTAGCCTTAGGCTTTTCCTTTGACTATCTTAGAGGACTAGAATTGGGACCCACCTTTTAGAAATTCAAACCACTTCTTAACTCCCTGCAAACTCCACAAACTTGACTGTAGACCCCTAATCACCTAGAGGGTTGAAATCGGATGTGGAAGTTTAAATGATGAGTTCTATAGGACTCTTTGGCCTTAGGGCCCTTACTGGATGGCACAGTGCGGTGAAGGGGCTGACTTACACACACACTACACTTATACACTACACCTATACACTACACTTTCACACACCCATACTTAACTTGACCTCTGACTCATGTGGGTGATTCACATGAATGGTCCTTAACCCACTAAGCCCTTGGTCAGAGGGTTAGGAACAACATAGTGAATGCCTCAAATGGGTCCCTTCATGACTCATATGGGCTTGATATGACTTCATGGCTCAACCAAAATGACTTCTTTCCACTTACATCCACCCAATCTTCAATTTTCCAAATTTTCGATTTTGACCCGGGACCCTACACGCTTAGCCTACCAAAACCCAGAAATTACCCAAATTTCTCAAAATTTCCAAATTATCCAAAATTCTCCAAAATCATTCCCAAAAATTTCCACATCACTTAAATTGATCATCCATACCCAAAAATACCAAAAATTCCATGAAAACCTCCCAATACCCTCCAAATACCCAAAATACCCCTCTTGACCCAAAATCCAAAAATTCAGAAAATTCCCAGAAAATTCCAGAAAATCCCAAATATTCCCAATTTCATTTTGTCCAACTACACCATGGGCCAATTTTGTCAATTTACCCTACTTTTGTCAAAATCCCCCATTTGACCCAATTTAACCCTAAGTGAACCCAATGTCAAACCAAACCTACCCAATTGACCCCAATTCTGGTCCAATTCAGTTCTAAACTTCAATTCAACATTCCCAACACCAATCTAGACCAAATTCAAGTCCAATTTGATTGACATTTGGATCCAATCTCACTTTTGGCCTTAAAGCCCAATTTTGACCCATGACCCAAACCTAACCCAAATGAGCCCAAACCCCAAAATCAAAGCCCAACCAAAGTCAAAACCTCTTTGAAACACTCCCATAAACATTTCTCAACATTGATTTTACATCAATTTCAACCCTAGCCCAACATTAACTCGACTTGGCCCACTTGGACCTACATAGGCCCACTTATCAAATAAACCCGAATTCAAACCAATTCGACTCCAAATCACACCAAATTGATTCCAAGCCCTTCATAGAACATCCCTAAACCAATTATGACATTTATTTGACAAAGTTCTTCACAAAATCTTTACCCAAATGCCCATCCTAAAATCAAAAGGCCCATTCCCCTTAAACTTTCCTAAAAGCCCACTTCACCACATTCAAAAGCCCAAATCCATCCAAAGCCCACATGGCACTTCCCCCCATCAT
>JAKZJZ010002042.1:0-20994 GCA_022702705.1 Papilionanthe hookeriana x Papilionanthe teres
CGAAAATCGACTATTTCGAAAAAATTGAATTTTGGTCGAAAGGTTGACTCTATTAGTTCATCAGGTGAAGCATCGACCATTTTGTCCAAAGTCGATTTTTCGGTCAAAAGTTGACCTACTATGCCAATGGGTTGGTCAAAGGGTCAAATATTTACAATTTTGACCAATGTTAACATTTTGGTCACAGATTGACTTATTGGGTCAATAATTGGTCATTAGGTCAAAAGTACACCCATTGGGTAAGAAATTGAACATTTTGACCAAAATTGATTTTTGGCCAAAATTTGACCTGTTTGATCAATGGGTTGGTCATTTAGTCAAGGATTGAACATTTTGACCAAAGTTGACTTTTTAGTCAGAAATTGACTTATTGGGTCAATAACTAGTCATTCGGTCAAAAATTGATTATTTTGACCAAAATTAACTTTTTGGTCAAACATTGACCTTTTGGGTCAATGGGTCAAGGATTGACCATTTTGACCAAAGTTAACTTTTTGGTCAAACGCTGACTTATTGGGTCAATGAATTGGTCGTTGGGTTAGAATATGAACATTTTGACCAAAGTTGACTTTTTGGTCAAAAGCTAACCTATTGGGTATATGGGGTGGTCTTTAAGTTAAACAATTGATTATATCGACCAAAATTGAAATTTTGGTCAAAAGTCGACACTTTGGGTGAATGGTTAGTCATTGGGTAAAGGATTGACCATTTGACAAAAGTCGACTTTTGGTCAAAAGGTTATCGTATCAGGTCAACGGATTGACCACTTTCACCAAAGTTGACGTTTTGGTCAGAGATTGGCTTATTGGGTCAATAATTTGTCATTAGGTCAAAAAATGACTATTTTGACTAAAATTGACTTTCTGGTCAAATAATGATCTATTGGGTTAGTGGGTTGGTCATAGTGTCAAGAATATACCATTTTAACCAAAGTTGACTTTTTGGTCAAAAGTTGTCATATCGGGTCGTTGTGTTGGTCATTGGGACAAGTATTGAACATTATGACCGAAGTTGTCTTTTTTGTCAGAGCTGAACTTATTGGCCAATAATTGGTCATTAGGTCAAAAATTGACTATTTTGGTTCATTGGGTCAAGGATTGATCATTTTAACCAAAGTTGACTTTTTAGTCAGAGATTGACTGATTGGGTTAATAATTGGTCATTAAGTCAAAAATTGACTATTTTGACCAAAATTGGTTTTTTGTTCAATAGTTGATCTATTGGGTCAATGAATTGGTCATTTGGTCAAGAATTGACCACTTTGACAAAAGTTGACTTTTTGTCGAAAAGTCGACCTTTCGGGTCAACGGTTAGTCATTGGATCGAAATTGACCATTTTGACCAAAGTTGACTTTTTGGTCGAAAGTTAACCTATTTGGTGGTCAATAGGTCAAAAATCGACTATTTTAACTAAAATCGACTTTTTGGTCGAAAGTCGACTTATTGGGTCGATGGGTTAGTCATCGGGGTCGAGGATCGACCATTTTGACCAAAGTTGAATTTTTGGTTAGAGATTGACTTATTGGGTCAATAATTAGTCATTGGGTCAAAAATTGACTCTTTTGACTAAAATTGACTATTTTGACCAAAAGTTGACCTATTGGGTCAATGAATTGGTCATTGGGTCAAGAATTGATAATTTTGACCAAAGTTAACATTTTGGTAAAAAAGTAGACCAATTGGGTCAATGGGTTAGTCATTGGTTCAGAAATTGTTCATTTTGACAAAAGTTGACATTTTGGTCAAAAGTTAACCTATTTGGTGGTCATTAGGTCAAAAATTGACTATTTTGACCAAAATTGACTTTTTGGTCAAAAGTTGATCTATTGGGATGAGCTGGTCATTTGTTCAAGGATTGACTATTTTGACAAAAGTTGACTTTTTGGTTAGATATTGACTTATTTGGCCAATAATTGGTCAGTAGGTCAAAAATTAACTATTTTGACCAAAATAGAATTTTTTTTTAAAAGTTGACCCATTTTATCAACGTAGTGGTCATTGGGTTAGAAGTCGACCACATGGGTCAATGGGTTAACCATTTTATCGATGTGGTGGTCGTTTTGGTCGAAAGTTGACGTTTTCGGTTAATGGGGTTGTGATTAGTGTCAAAAATTAACTATTTCTGACAAAAATCGACTTTTCGGTCGAAATTGAC
The DNA here is from genome assembly GCA_022702705.1 of Papilionanthe hookeriana x Papilionanthe teres. Lineage (NCBI taxonomy): Eukaryota > Viridiplantae > Streptophyta > Magnoliopsida > Asparagales > Orchidaceae > Papilionanthe > Papilionanthe hookeriana x Papilionanthe teres. Next base: position 2,156 of record JAKZJZ010002042.1, read on the forward strand.
CTATCAGGTCAATGGGTTGTCATGGGTCAAGGATCGACCATTTTGACCGAAGTTGATTTTTGGTCGAAAAGTTAACCAATTGCGTCGATGGGCCGGGTCATTCGGTCATGGATCGACTTTTGAAGAAAGTTGACTTTTTGGTCGGGAGATTGACTTGTTGGGTCGATAATTGGTCATTAGGTCGAAAATCGAATATTTTGACTAAAATTGACTTTTTGGTTAAAAGTTGACCAATTGGGGCAACGGGTTGGTCATAGGGTCAGAAATTGACCATTTTGACCAAAGTTTACTTCTTGGTCAGAGATTGACTTATTTTGGTCAATAATTTGTCATTGGGTCAAGAATTAACCCTTTTTGACCAAAGTTGAATTTTTGGCAAAAGTTGAAGGGTCAGATATTGACCATTTTGACTAAAGTTGACTTTTTGGTCAAAAGTTAACCTATTAGGTTAGTGGGTAGTAATTAGGTCAAAAATTGAATATTTTGACCAAAATTGACTTCTTCCTCAAAAGTTCAGTTATTGGGTAAAGGATTGACCATTTTGATAAAAGTTGACTTTTTGGTCAAAAGATGACTTATTTGGTTAATGGGATGGTATTGGGTCAAAATTTGACCATGTTAACTAAAGTTGACATTTCGATCAAAAGCTGACATATTCGGTCAAAAATTGGTCATTAGGTCAAAATTGACTATTTAAACCAAAATTGAATTTTTGGTCAAAAGTTGACATATTGGGTCAACATGGTGGTCATTAGGTCAGAAATTGACCATTTTGACCATTGTTGACTTTTTGGGTTAATGGGGCGGGCGTTAGGACAAAAAGTTGACCTATCAAGTTAATAGGTTGATCATCGGGTCAAGGACTGACCATTTTTATCAAAGTTAACTTTTTTGTCGAAAGTTGTCCTATTGGGTCAATGGGTTGGTCATTGGGTCAAGGATTGTCCATTTTGACCAAAGTTGACGTTTTTGTCAGAGATTATCTTATTGGGTCAATAATTGTTCATTAGATCAAAAATTGACTATTTTTACCAAAATTGACTTTCTGGTCAAAAGTTGAACTATATAGGGTCTGTGGGTCGGGTCATAGGGTCAAGAATTTACCATTTTATCCAACGGCGATCATTGGGTCAATGAGTCGGTGATTAGGTCCAGGACTAACCATTTTGACCATAGTTGACTTTTTGTCAAAAGTTAGCATATTTGGTCAATGGGTGGTCATTAGGTTAAAAATTCACTATTCTTACCAAAATTGACTTTTTGTTCGAAAGTCGAACTATCGTGTCGATCGTTTGGTCATCGGGTTATGAATCGACCATTTTGACCAAAGTCGACTTTTTGGTCGAAAGTCGACTTTATTGGTTCAAAGGGTTGGTCATTGGATCGAGGATCGGACCATTTTGACCAAAGTTGACTTTTTGTCATAAGTTCACCTATTCGGTTAATAAGGTTGGTCATTGGGTCGAAATTGACCATTTTGACTAAAGTCGACTTTTGTTCAAAAGTTAACCTATTGGGTGGACATTAGGTCGAAAATCGACCATTTTGACCAAAATTGACTTTTGGTCAAAAGTTGACCTATTGGGACAATGGGTTGGTCATTGGGTCAAGCATTGACCATTTTGACCAAAGTTGACTTTTTGGTCAATGATTGGCTTATTGGGTCAATAATTAGTCAAAAGGTCATAAATTTACTTTTTTGTCCAAAATTGAATTTTTGGTCAAAAATTGACCTATTTGGTCCATGGGGTGGTGATTGGGTCATATAATGACCATTTTGACCAAAGTTGATTTTTTTGCTTAAAAGTTAACCTATTTGGTTAATGGGGTGGTTATTATGTAAAAATTGATCTATTTTGACAAAATTGACCTTTCGGGGTTAATTGGTCTGGTCTTTGGGTCAAGGATTGACCATTTTGATCTAAAGTTGGATTTTTAGTCAAAAGTTGACAAATTGGGTTAATGTGTTAGTCATTTGGTCGAAAATCGACTATTTTGCCCTAAAATTGATTTTTTGGTCGAAGGTCGACCTTTTGGGTCAATGAGTTGATCGTTAGGTCGAGGATTGACCATTTTTACCAAAGTTATCTTTCGGTCAAAAGTTGACTTATTGGGTCGATGGATTGGTCATTGGGTCCAGGATTGACCATTTTGACCAAAGTTGACTTTTTGGTAAGAGATTAACTTATTAGATCGATAATTGATTGATAGGTAAAAATTGACCATTTTGACCAAAGTTAACTTTGTGGTCAAAAGTTTCCCTATTGGGTCAATTCGTGGTCATTATGTCAAAAATTAACTATTTTGACAAAATTTACCTTTTGTACGAAAGTTGATTTATTGGGAAAAGTTGTCTTTTTAGTTAAAAGTTGACTTTTTCGTCAAAAGTTAACTTTTTCGTCAAAAGTCACTCTGTAGATTGATGGGTGGTCATTGGTCCAGAGTCGACTATTTTGATCAAAATCGACTTTTTGGCCAAAAGTTGATCTATTAGGTCTTTGGGTCAAGGATTGACCATTTTGTCCAAATTTGTCTTTTTTATCAAAAGTTGACCTATTGGGTCAATGGATTGGTTATTGGGTCAATAATTGGTCATGAGGTCAAAAATTGATAATTTTGGCCAAAAATTGAATTTTTGGTCAAATGTTGATCTATTGGGTCATTTGTGTGGTCATTGTGTCAGAGAGTTGACCATTTTGACAAAGTTGACTTTTTGGTCAAAAGTTGACATATTGGGTCAATAGGGTGGTCGTTAGGTCAAAAATTGACTATATTGACCAAAATTAAATTGTTTGGTCAAAAGTTGACCTATTTTGTCAATAGGTTGGTAATTGGGTCAAGGATTGACCATTTTAACTACAATTCACTTTTTGGTCAAAAGTTGATCTTTTGAGCTAATTGGTTGGTCATTGGGTCACGGATTGATCATTTTGACCAAAGTTGACTTTTTGGTCCAAAGTTGGCCTATTGCGTCAATGAGTTTAGTCGTAGGGTTAGAAATTGGGACAATGGAGTGGTCAGGTCGAAAATTGGCATTTTGACCCAGAATTGAATTTTTTTTCACAAGGCGACCTATTGGGATCAATAGGTTGACCATTTTGACCAAAGTTGACTTTTTTTGTCAAAAGTTGACTTTTTGGCTAAAAGTTGACCTGTTGGATTGATGGGTTGGTCATTGGGTCGAGGATTGATCATTTTGACCAAAGTTGACTTTTAGTAAGAGATTGACTTTTTGGATTGATAATTTGTCATCGGAGTTAAAATTGATGATTTTGACCAAATTGACTTTATGTCAAGATATTGACTTATTGGGTCGACGAGGGTTGGTCATTGGCTCGAGGAATGACCAATTTGACCAAAGTTGAGTTTTTAGTCGAAAGTTGACTTGTTTGGTCGATGGGGTGGTCGTTAGGTCTAAATTTAAAAATTTTGACCAAAATTGATTTTTTCGTCAAAAGTTGGCATATTCTGGTTAATGGGATGGTCGTTGGGTCGAGATTAACCATTTTGACGAAATTTGACATTTTTGTCAAGTTGACCTGTTAGGTCGATGAGTTGGTCATTGGGTCGATGATATACCATTTGAACTAAGGTTGAATTTTTTGTCGGAGATTGACTTATTGGGTCAATAATTGATCATTAAATAAAAAATTGACTATTTTGACCAAAATTGACTTTTTGGTTACAAGTTGTCCTATTGGGTGAATGGGTTGGTCATTGCGTTAGTATTAGTAGTTTTGACTAAAGTTGACTTTGTGGTCAAAAGTTAACCTATTGGGTCAATGGGTGGGTCGTTGGGTCAGAAATTGGGTCAATGGAGTGGTCAGGTTAAAAATTGACTATTTTGACCAAAATTGACTTTTTGGTCGAAAGTTGACCTATTGGGTCATTAGATTCATCATTGGGCCATTGGTTTATCATTTGACCAAAGATGAGTTTTTACTTAGAGATTCACTTTTTGGGTCAATACTGTCATCGAGTCAAAAATTGACGATTTTTGATTTAAAATTGACTTTTTGCGAAATGTTGACTTTATTGGGTCATTGGGTTGGTCATTGGATCAAGGATTGAGCAATTTGACCAAAGTTGACTTTTTGGCCTAAACCTAACATATGGGGTCGATGGGGTGGTCATTACGTCAATAATTGAAAATTTTGACCAAAATTTACTTTTTTGTCAAATGGTTACCTATTGGGTCAATGAGTTAGTCATTGGGTCAAGATTGACCATTTTAAGCTAAATTTGACTTTTTTGTTAATTGTTGATCTATTAGATCGATAGGGCTAGTCATTGGGTCGATGAGTGACCATTTTAACTAAAGTTGAATTTTTGATCGGAGATTGACTTATTAGGTCAATAATTGGTCATTCGATTGAAAATTGACTATTTTAACATAAATTGACTTTTTGGTATACAAGTTGATCTATTGGGTCGATGGGTCGGTCATTGGGTTATGATTGACCATTTTCACCAAAGTTGACTTTTTGAGTCAAAAGTCGACCTATTGGGTCAATAAGTTCGTCATTGGAGCGAGAAATGACCATCTTGACTAAAATTCAAATTTTTGTTAAAAGTTGACCTATTAGGTCAATTAAGTGGTTATTAGGTAAAAGTTGATTATTTTGACTCAAAATTAACTTTTTGTCAAAAGTTGACCCATTAGGTCAATGGGTTGGTCATTGGGTCAAGGTTTCACAATTTTGACCAAAGTTGACTTTGTGGTCAAAAGTTGACCTATTGGGACAATGGATGGGTCCTTGGGTCAAGAATTGACCATTTTGACCAAAGTCAACTTTTTGGTCGAGATTGACTTATTGGGTCAGATAATTGGTCATTAGGTCGAAAATTGACTATTTTGTCCAAAAATTGACATTTTAGTCAAAGTTGACATATTGGAGTCATTAGGTTGACGATTGAGCGGATTTGTCCACAAGTTGATTTTTTGGTCAAAATTTGACATATTGGGTTAATGGATAGGTCATTGGGTCGAGGATTAACCATTTCGACTAATGTTGACTTTTTGGTCGAGATTGACTTATTGGGTTAATAATTAGTCGATCGGTAAAAAATTGATTATTTTGGCAAAAATTGAATTTTTGGTCGAAATTTGACCCAGTGAGGTCGATGGGGTGGACATTGTTTCGGAAATTGAATGTTTTGGCCAAAGTTGATTTTTTGGTCAAAAGTTGACTCATTGGGTCAATTGGTTAGTCATTGGGTCAGAAATTAACCATTTTATCCAATCTTGACTTTTTGGTCAAAAGTTAACTAATTGAGTCAATGGGTTGGTAATTGGGTCAAGATTGACCATTTTGACCAAAATTGGTTTTTTTCTCAAAAGTTGACCTATTTAGTCGATGAGTTGACATATTGGGTCGATAATTGGTCATGATGTCGAAAATTGGATGTTTCGACGAAAAAATAAACTTTTTGGTCAAAAGTTGACCTATTAGGTCAACGGTTGTAGTCATTGGATTGGAAATTGTCCATTTTGACCAAAGTTGACATTTTAGTCAAAAGTTGACATATTGGGTCAATGGGATGGTCATTAGGTCAAAAATTGACTATATTAATCAAAATTTAATTTTGGTCAAAAGTTGACCTACTGTGTCAATGGGTTTAAAATTGGGTCAAAGATTAACCATTATGACTAAAGTTCACTTTTTGGTCAAAAGTTGATCTTTTGAGCCAATGGGTTGGTCATTGGGTCACCGATTGATAATTTTGACCAAAGTTTGAGCTTTTATACCAAAAGTTAGCCTATCAGTCAGGTTGTTGACCTCATTTTTGATGAGGTCTTCTCTTCTTCTTTTTAGTACTTAGGATCTAGCCTTAGGCTTTTCCTTTGACTATCCTAGAGGATTAGAATTAGGACCCACCACTTTAGAAATTCAAACCACTTCTTAACTCCCCGCAAACTCCACAAACTTGATCGTAGACCCCTAATCACCTAGTAGGGTTGAAATCAAATGTGGAAGTTTAAAGGATGAGTTCCTATAAGACTCTTTGGCCTTAGGACTCACCCCCGAGTGGCCTGGTCCGGTGAAGGGCTGACTTACACACACACTACACCTATACACTACACTTTCACACACCTCCTAGAAACACACCCATACCTAACTCGACCTCCCGACTCATGAAGGTGATTCACATGGATGGTCCTTAACCCCTGAGCCCTTGGCTAAGAGGGTTAGGAACAACATAGTTGATGCCTCAAATGAGTCCATTCATGGCTCATTTGGGCTTGATATGGCTTCATGGCACAACCAAAATGACTTCATTCCACTTACATTCACCTAATCTTCAATTTTCCAAATTTTCGATTTTGACCCCGGGACCCTACACCCGCCAGCTTACCCAAAGCCCTCGAAATTACCCAAAATTTTCAAAATTTCCAAATCACCCAAAATTCCCCAAAATTAACCTTGAACATTTCCTCACCAATCAAGTTGATCATCCATAGCCAAAAATACCAAAAATTCCAAAAATACCTCCCAATACCCTCCAAATACCCAAAATACCCCTCTCGACCCAAAAATCCAAAAATTCAGAAAATTCCCAGAAAATTCTAGAAAATCCCAAATATTCCCAATTTCATTTTGTTCAACTACACCATGGGCCAATTTTGTCAATTTACCCCACTTTTGTCAAAACCCCCAATTTGACCCATTTTAACCCAAAGTGAACCCAATGTCAAGCCAAACCTACCCAATTGACCCAAATTCTGGTCCAATTCAATTCTAAACTTCAATTCAACATTCCCAACACCAATCTAGACCAAATCCAAGTCCAATTTGATTGACATTTGAATCCAATTTCACTTTTGGCCTTAAAGCCCAATTTGGACCCATGACCCAAACCTAACCCAAACTAACCCAATTCAACTCCAATTAACCCCAAACCTTTTCTAAACCTTCCCTAACATCCCCACAAACAAAACACTAACATGATTTGCCCAAAATTTGGACCCAAACCCCACTCAAATTCAACCCAAAGCTAAAAGGCCCAATTTCGACCTAAACCCAAACCTAACCCAAATAAGCCCAAACCCCAAAATCAAAACCCAACCAAAGCCAAAACCTCTTTGAAACACTCCCATAAACATTTCCCAACATTTATTTTACATCAATTTCAACCCTAGCCCAACATTGGCCCAAGTTAGCCCAATTCGACCTACATCGGCCCATTCACCAAAGATGTCCAAATCCAACCCAAACCTAGCCCAAACACTTCAAATTTATTCCAAATCATTCATGAGACATTCCTAAACTAAATTCAACACTTATTGGATCCAATCCTTTGCAAAATTCTCATCCTAAAATCCATTTTAAAATCCAAAAGCCCACTTCTCTAAACCATTTTAAAAGCCCATCTTCACTAAATTTCAAAGGCCCAAAATTCATCCAAAGTCCATATGACACTCTTCTTCATCATGCATTCAATTAAAATTATCCCTTAAGTCCTAAATCAATCATCAAATGGTTCCAAATCAAGCCATATGCCAAATCCCATCAAATCACCCCTAAATTACCAAAATTTCTAAAATCCATTTTCATGAAATCGACCAAGCCTTTTCCCCAAGCCAAAGACAAGCCATGAAGCCACTCTTAAGCCACATGCAAGCCATGTGAGTTGCTCACATGTGACCTTACCACATTGGGCAAAAGGAGGAGGTCCTTTCTACATTCCCATAAGGTGATTAACCACTCCCATGATTCCTCTTAACCATGCTTATGCCTAATTGTGCTTGGATGGTGACTTGACCCTACTGATTATGCTGAACCAAATCACTTTCCCTTCAGCCTAAACCAAGCCTTGGGTGGTGAACCTAGCCCAAAATCATGGGTTGACTCATTTGAACCCAAAATAGCCTTCCCCCCATTCCATTTCAATCCAAGCTCTTTACACATGGCATTGGCCAATCGCTCACACAAAACCCCGACCTCGACCCACCCGAACTCGAGGGTGACCATCGCCTGCTGGCCACCGCACTGGATCGCCGGAAAACACCATGGCCAGAGACCTTGGGAGGAGCCAAAAATTTCAATTCTCCCTTGCCGACTTGTCTCAACCCAAATGGACAGCATAGCTCTTCTTCTCCTCACCGAGCAAACTGATCCCCAGCCTTAAACCCCTCGGGAGGCCCTCCACCCTCTCCTATTTAAACACTCACCCCCTCTCAGCCATGAGAGGTGCTGAACCAGACCTTACTGAAACCCTGCTAAAATTGCTCCAGACCACTCTCCATACTTAGAGCAGTTGATCCCCAGTGACAATTTGCCCTAATCCCCACCAACAGAGCCCAATTTCTCAGCCAAAATTCCACCCAAAACCAGGACACTTCTCCACAGTGGATCAATCCTCAAATTGATTGGTCCTACACCTTCACCATACCAAGGGAAGAAGTCCACCAGCAAAAGCCCCCTCTCCAGGCCACCCATCTGTTCCAGACTCCAAGCTTTGTGATCGGGCTTGGTCGAAATCATACCTAGACAATTCACCAGACCAGGAGACTTCATCCGGAGCTTGCTCGGACCCAATCGAAGGTGACACAACCCTCGATTGAAGCCACACTTCTCTGAGCAAAGGTATGAGCTAACTCTTTATCCCGAGCTTCTGGAGATTCTCCATTTCAAATGCCTTAATTTTAATGCATGATCACCGTATAGATGTATTCGTCTCTTCAAGACGAATCCATAGAGCACAAGAACACGAAAATCCGTTAAGTATTGAGTGAGATATTAGGGGTTTTAGTGTGGACGGTTCTCGAGCGAGGAGGCTTGGGGACGATGAACGGATGCCGTTCATTCCATACACGCGCGGACGGACGGCTCAGATCGGGCCGGATCGGCAGATGATACGCGGAAGGCGGGACCCGGCCGTCGACTCGAGTGGCGGCGTCGAATGGCAGACGCGACACGCGGCGTTTCGGAGATGCCTAGGATCGAGTGGCGCCGCGTCATTTTAAATAGAAAATTATGGTATTTTTTATTTATTTAATTCCCTAAACTTCAAAAATGCATAACTTTGTGTAGGAAAATCGAAAAATAAAATAAAAATACCCTCTCGCTCAAGTGAACGAGGAGAATAATGTGGAAAAGAAATCATTTAATTTCATCAAGTATTTTATTTTTAATAATTTATTTACTCTCTCGCATTGTTTTAATTCTCCATGCATATAGGAAATTCACCATGGCATGAGACCATAGGGCTTTGAAGCCTCTGAACTTGGGAACATTCCCCGAATTTTCCAAAGTCGAGGCCATCCCTATGAGAAGTTATTGATTTTTCAAATTCATGTTGCTATTTTGAGTATTTTAAATCCAATAATTAGCATGTTGTGAAATAAATTCTAGGAAAATTTGGTGATGTTTCTTATGACTCGAGAGGACTCTAGAAAAATAGGTTTTGAATTAATCCACTTGGAATAACCCTAATCGGCTTAAACACCCAAAATAGGTCCCTAATTAATTAGAGCTAATCATACATCAAATTGACTTGAAATCAATTCTCCACTGACCTTTAGGATCGGAGGAACCCACCATAAAAATTTGAAGTCAATTGGACTTGGTTAGCTCTACTAAATGGGTTGATTAAGCCATTTAGCCAATTTAAACTTTAAAAATTCATAACTTTCAAAATACTTTTCAAAAATTCACCAAATTGGTTTTGGAGCCTCTCTGATATTAGGGGAATTTAAGAAAATTAAAATTTTCAATTTTCTAAAAAGGTTGATTTTTTGTATTATTTTAATATTTTAATAATTAAAAAATAATAAAAATAACAAAAATAATAAAATTCACCAAAATGTCACATTTTGAATTTTAATCACTTAGGAACAAACCCCATATTTTTCTTAGGTCTATTTGATGAGATATTAAATTTTAAAGCCCTAAGGTAATTTTAAAATTAAAAAAATGTATTTTTTAGCATTTCCACTAAAATAATTCTAATAAATCAAAGAAAAATCAGAAAATTGTAAAAATTGATTCTCTGATTTCCTTGATATCAGAGAGATTTTTGAAAAATATAAAATTCATTTTTCAACCTTTATTTTATTTTTAAATTAATTAATACTCCAAAACTCAAAATAATTATAATAAAAAGAATATAATTCAAAAAAATCACCAAAATTGGTCCAAGTGGTCCTCGTGGTCATTAGGAATGTCCCATAATTTTCTTAAGGACAGAAACTTTCCCTTGGTCATATTATTAAATTTTCCTTGAAATCCTCTATTTTCCACCAAAAATAATTACATAAATAAATTAAATACAGAAAAATCACATTTTCTCCTCTCATGTCTTTATTGACATATGAGTGAAGTCACATAAAAATTTCAAGTTCATTTAAGCTCAATTTAGTGAGTTATGAAATTATTAAGCTTGAAGGGCAAAATGGTAATTAAAATTTTAATCTTTAATTAAAACTTTAGGTTTAATAAAATTAAAAAGTAAAATATTTGATCTTAATCTGATTTGGATGATTGAAATTTAAATAATTAAAGGGTAGAAACCTATTAAACAATTTAAAAATAATTAAAATAAACCTTAATTAAATAATTGATTAAATTTGGAAGAATAATAAAATTGGAATTATTAAAATAGGGATATTATTAGGAAGAGATTTGTTCTTTAATTTAAGAATCCCTAAATTAATCATCTCAATAATATTTAATTCCTAATTAAAATGATAATCCAAATTTAAGATTTAAAATGCTAAATGACTTAATCATTAAATTAAATTAAAGTTAAATTATTTAAATTAAATCCTTTTAAAATTTCAATTAAATTAATACTTTAACAATTACAATTAAATCATCTTTAAAACATAAAGAATAAAATATTAAATTAAAATTAAAAATAAAATAAAATTTAAATTAAATTAAATTAAAACATATTAAATTAAATCAAATTAATTCAAATTAAATTAAATTAAATTAAATTAAATTAAACTAAATTAAATTAAAATTAAATTAAAACAAATTAAATTAAATTAAATTAAATTAAATTAAATTAAATTAAATTAAATTAAATTAAATTAAAATTAAATTAAATCAATTTAAAATAAATAAATTAAATTAAATTAAATTAAAGCATATCAAATCAAACTAAATTGAATTAAATTAAATTAAATAATAAAATCAAGTTAAAATTAAAATCAAATCAAATTAAATTAAAATTAAAACTAAACCAAATTAAATTAAATTAAAGTTAAATTGAATTAAAAATAACATCACCTAAGACATAAAAAAAATTGAAAATAAAGCAACTTGAACACTATTCCAAATTTAAACCTGATAATTGAAATTAAATCACAAACCATTTGAACATCAATTTGCCCTCGAAAGTTTTTGTTGTCATAACTCCTAAATGGAGTGTTAAGTGAAGTATTACTTCACTCATAGGATATTCAAATGTTCTAGTTCACTAAGTAAGATAACAACAAAACTGGAATTCCCGGATGATTAATTCATTTGTAAAATTAAATTCATTTGGACTTAAAACAATTCTAGCAATATTGAAAAGATGTTTAATATTCTTCTTAAGCACTTCCTCAATATGATAGGATGTTTATAAGAACAATTTAATTTAATTGTTCTTTGATGAAGAAAATCGTCCTCAAACCAAAACACAAGAACCTATACATCATAGGAAATGACTAGCTATAGGATTAGGAACTTGGTAGAAAACCATAACCCTTCCCTTAACTTTACCTAGGAACTTGCTTAAATATTCTAAATTATGTTTTAAGTGCGACTTGGGATGACGGGAAGACCCTCCGTGTATGCTTTTATTTTATCGCAATTTACCTTATCGCAATTTATTTAATCGCATCGCACTTACTTTTATTGCATGATAAACAACCGTTGCATGAAAACCCACACCTTTAGGGTAGTCCCTAAAACCGAAACCAAAACTAAATTAAAAGTCATTACAAGATAAAATTCACCGCCACAACATTTCAAAATATAAAACAACTCAAAATTTAATCACAAAACGTAACACAAAACTACAATTACAACTAAATTAAAAACGTCTTGTTGGATGATCGGAATACCTCGGATGATGTAACCTACGTGTTGCTAACGGGATTTCCCACGGTCTAAATGAAAGTGTGGAACTCATTTAGTTGAGTTTAGCAAATTCATCCGGACTAAGTGAATCCGATAAAAATAACGATGCCGGAAGGATGGAACCGCGTGATCTTAACCGGTGTTGTTATAATCAACTTTAAGATTTGTTTTAAATAAAATATAAAAAACACTTGGAAATTAAGAATTTCTCTAAACCAAAACACTTTCCTCATCTCTCGATTTATTGATCTTCTAAAACTAAACCTCTCGCAATAACAAGGAGCTCGTAGCATGGTGGGCAGCACGACCATCGTCATCAAGAAAACTCGAATCTACTTCAAGCAAAACTTTCTTAGAATTAAATAACCAAGCCATAGGACTTCGAGGTAGTTCGCTCTAGTGCAACATAAATCCTCAACTCTTCGTTGTGCATTTGCATAATCATGTTATGTAAATTAAGCCCTAACCGGCCTTAGGATTCCGAGGTAGTCGTCCGATACGATATAAACTCTCACATCTTCAAGGCTATTTGTATAATCATGTCATACGAATATAAGTCCTGATTAATTAAAATTGGCAAGATCAAAACATTAAATAAACATTAGGACCTTCCTAAATTCAAGCCAAACAATAGGATAGTCGGGAAATTACCGAAGTTCGCTTCGAATCTGTGATTTCTCCTACCTTTCTTCCTTTGAATTCCCAAAACAAAATGTTCCAAATTTGATCCATCCCCTATTGAAATTCCAAAATTCAATCCTTCGAAAACTTAAACTTTGAAATTCTCGAGAGCAGCAACTACCGATTATTATCGAGAGTTTTCTTAGGTGATTCCCGTCACTTAAGATGTAATTAACTATAGGGCTCGCCCTTATAGGGAATTTTAAGAACCTGTGTAATATAAACCCCGTTTAATGCTTTCATATTAAGCAGTGGAATTTGTTTGCTTATAAAATTGGTTCACGTAGACCAAACGGATGTCACAAATCTTCTAGTTTATTTAATCGAGCCCCATCACCAAACAATGTGTCTATTCTTCGAGATAGATACACGGCTTGTGATGCGGTGCTCGTTTATATAAACTATTCGGGATGTGAGATCGATTTGATTTCATATCTTAAAATTTTCAAATTTAAAATTATTTTCAAAATCAAATACTACTTTTCAAATTATTTATTTAAATTAAATTTAAAAAAATTCGCCGACAATTTCGTTAGGCGACCCCTTTTCAAAATAAAACACACAACCTAAAAATAATGCCGACAATTTCTCGGCGACTCCGCCGGGGAAAATTCCTCTCTCCATTTTAATCGACAATTCCGCTTTCAAAAATCGAGTAGTGTATCCATGTTCCTAATGGATCAAACTACCCTTCTTTCCGTTGGAATACTATGTTCATTTCTACCTCGAACAAGTATAGCCAACATTCTCTCGGATTTAGGAGCCACCGTTTAGACACCCCTAAACAGAGAGGTTCCGAGATCCTTTTACCTCATTTCGAGGTGGGGTGGACCCCCATCGGTATTAGTTTAGGAGCGGTCTTGCGGGTCGAGAAGTTTCTACAAGACTTTCTCTTCCTTTTCCAGCTTCCTAATCAATTCCTTTTACCCTTCCTACAACTCTCCTTCTTTTAATAATTCTCCTTCCTAACGAACAAATCTTTTCGAAAAAGACAATTTTCCTTTAATACCACAAATACACTAAGATAAACGAAATGTGTTCGGACTCTTTCTTTTTCGTCATAAGTTTTACGACAAGAAGAAGCACGATTCGGGGACTAACACTCGGAATCGCCCGCGTAGAAATGGAAGCCCCAAACCGATCTTCTCCTTCGTCAACGGACTCGGACTCCGGCCGTGTTCAAGGACGAACCGCCCGATAATGGAATCATTCGATTCGGACAAGGATTCGGGGACACCGACATCAAAATCCCCGACGTCACTCTCTTTTCACTCACAAGCAAAGTACCGGAAATCGAGAAGCCGTTGATCGAGTTTAACCTCAAGTCAACTCATGAATTCCCTCCTCTCGCAAAAGATTCCAACCGAGAGGAGTACCGCTGTCCACGTGAGGACTGTTGTTGCTACCCCCACTGGTCTAGTTGTCTCTGCACCTACCCCGGCTTCTGCCAAACTAAAGGGAAAGGAAATTCAGAACTATGATGAACCTGTTACCGTGGAGGGTACAGACCTTCCTGTGAAACCTTCTGTTTTTGAAATCGGGTCCAGCTCGAGAATTCCATCGCTGACACGGACTCAGAGAAGGAACGAAGTAGAAGGATCGCTGGAGAAGCCGTAGCCGCCGAAGTTGCTTTCCTGAAGAAATCCCGTAACCGCCCGAGTATACACCGCCGCTCGAATACATACCACTTTTGGGAGGAAGCAGAGTTCCATCCCCTCTCCGCCGCAGAGGATGAAGAAAATGTTCGCAAGATTGCCGCCGCATTGCCTCGCCCCGTATATTACAACGATAACCGTAAGAAAAGGGCTAGAATTACGCCATTCGCTCGACCGCAAACCTCGATAGAAAAGTTAGCAAAGAAAGAAAAATGCCCCGTATCGAAATTTTAAGAAGGATGGGCGGGTGCCGCCAAGTCCCGTCTTCGGCCGCGAGTAGTAACCCGCTATCGCCGCGGAAAAGCCAAATAAGAGAATGAAAGCTAGTCCACCTCGTCGTTGTTTCAGACTACAAATTAGTGGAGGATACCACCTTCCAAAGATTTGGTCGACTGCACCATCCGGTCCTGCACCTTCGCCGCTAGAAGGATGGTATGGCGTCCCACTACCGGACAATTAAGATTAAAACAACAACTCGAGAAGGAAAGTCTCGTCAGAGACTCGAGTCCGAAGAAAGTGCTACCGCAAAGAAGGGGACTCATGAGAAGGAAACCCGACAGCTATCACATGACAACCGCAAGGATGTACAGAAAAGACCACTAGAAGATGCTATGGAAAAGCTAAGAACCGATATTCGGCGATTAGCAAGGGAAAGAGAAGAGAAATTCGGAGATGAAGTCGACTCGTCGTAGTTCATGGACGATGAATATGCGTAAATTAACATGGTTGAAACACGAGCTTCGTCACCTTCACAAGGTGCCCCTGCAACGCGCAGAAGAGAGGAGCCGGAAGTAATGAGGAGGCAGCCTTCAAGAGAAAGATGATACGATCGCCCAAATGGCAAAAAGGATGGAAGAGATGGTCGTAGCCCTAGCCACTCTCCGCAGTCGAGTTCAACCCCAAAGAGAAACACCCCCGTAAGTCATTCACATTATAGACGGAGGAAAGGAGATTACGTCCGTCAACGGGGATGATCAATTAAAGAAGGATACAACACAAAGCATGATTCCGAAAAGGATATCAAGAACTCGGTGGAACAAGAAATGCGAGAAGCCTTGGCACAATCAAAGAGCGGGACATCCATTCGGATGGGTAGGCCTTACCTCGAAGAATTCGACGTTGTCCAATATCTGAAAGGCTTTGTACCACCTCTGTTCAAGACCTTTGATGGAACCGTAAACTCTCGGCAACATGTTGCACATTTTCGTGCCAGTTGTTGCAATGCCGACGGAAGTGATGCTTTACTCTTCCGATAATTTGTCAGCAACCTGTCAGGGATCGCCTTTGATTGGTATGCGGAATTACCGAACGGGTCGGTGAAGACATTTTCAGAACTAGAGAACCTCTTCATCAAGCGATTTGCCGGAGCTCAGCACCACATCACTATAGGTGATTTAGTGGTAGAGAAGCAGAAACCCAACGAAACCTTGGTGGACTACATACTTCGATGGAGGAACCTAAGTATGAAGTGTGAGCCACAACTACAAGAACAACATGCAGTCGGCATTTTACTTAAGAGCATTCATGGCCCGATAAGCACTTCTCCTCAAGGGATTTACTATTAAGACTTTCGAGAAGTTGTTAAGCAAGGCAGGAAGCTTGCAAGAAGAGGCGAAGCAATTAAGTTTCACCGACAAAACGTACAAACGAAGCCCGTGAAAACTTTTGAAAAGAAGTCCGGATCGTTGCAAGCTGTCGATAAAGGCAAGCAACCGATACAAATATCGTCAGAACGGCCGCAACAACCTCAACGAATTACCAAGAACCCTGACCCAGCTATCAGTCATCTCAACAGTATGAACAACCGCCTCGTCCGCAACGTACGTTAAGGGAGCTTCGAGCAGGGAGTATCCGTTCAAGAATGAGGCGAGTGCCGAAAATGTTCTGCAGCTTCGATGAAGACTCCAGATTTCCAAATACCAGAGCCTAAGAGACCAGAAGAAGTCGACAAGAAAGGTGATCCCAACTTTTGCCCTTACCACTGGATGCTTGGGCATAAGATCGAAGATTGTATTACCTTCAAAAGTTGGCTCAACGACAATCATCGGAAAGGGAATATAATGATCCCGAAGGAATACATGAAGGAACCTCAGAAAGGAGGTTCCGTCAATGTTATCTCGACGGATCTCATTGTTCCGATAGATCCCTATGCGACTGATGATGGATGGACTACCGCTTGGACAAAGTCTTCGAAGAAGATTTTGGATCACATCCAAACCGCTTCTGTGCGAGCCTCAATTCAGAGTTTGAAACCTGTCAAGTCGACACTATCACTTGCGATAGAAGAACCACCTCAACAAGAGACGATTGAAGAAAAGAAGAAAATCGATGAAGAAGAGAAGACCGAGGCTCTTAAGGCTATGACTAGGGGTCGCTTATCCTAGGATAGTTGTTTCCGATTCGGGGAGAAATCCCTCGAACCTCCGACTCGTATGATTATCTTCTCACTCCGGTGGGATCTTATAATGATAAGGGTTATGGCGTTGGCTACGTTTGACCGTTTCTAACGATTACGTAACTAGCGACAATCCGGACATCGATTTCGATACAAATGACAATTCTCAAATCATACACAATCTCGACGATCACAATGACAAAGAAGACATCCATCGAGGAGGCTACGAGAGTTCAACAAGCAATGAATCTATTTGCGAGTTTCGAGGAGCTCCAGCTCACAATGAGTTAGAGCCTTCGACTCTCGAAGCTAATCTAGAAGAACCCGTCATTCCGATTCAAGGGGAGACACCAAAGAAACTCAATACTAGATTCGAAGAAATTACGTGGTTAACTTAAGAAGTGGAAGAGTTCTACCTCCGAGAATGGGTCCAAAGGACAAAGGAAAGCGTGTGGTCTGTTCAGAAGAACCAACCCCGTAGAAGAAATACCCATTCGAGAAGAAATCGAGACACATGAAAATAAAGTGGATGTTGACCTCATTTTTGATGAGGTCTTCCCTTCTTCTTTTTAGTGCTTAGGATCTAGCCTTAGGCTTTTCCTTTGACTATCTTAGAGGACTAGAATTGGGACCCGCCTTTTAGAAATTTAAACCACTTCTAAACTCCCTGCAAACTCCATAAACTTGACAGTAGACCCCTAATCACCTAGAGGGTTGAAATCAAATATGGAAGTTTAAAGGATGAGTTCCTATAGGACTCTTTGGCCTTAGGACTGCCCTGGGTGGCCTGGTCTGGTGAAGGGGCTGACTTACACTACACTTACATACTACATTTCCACACACTTCCTAAAACCACACCCATACTCAACTTAACCTCCTGACTCATGTAGGTGATTCACATGGATGGTCCTTAACCCCTAAGCCCTCGGCTAAGAGGGTTAGGAACAACATAGTGAATGCCTCAAATGAGTCCCTTCATGGCTCATAGGGGCTTGATATGGTTTCATGGCTCAACCAAAATGATTTCTTTCCACCTAAATTCACCCAATCTCCAATTTCCCAAATTTTCAATTTTTGACCCCCGGGACCCTACACCCGCTTAGCCTACCCAAAACCAGTGAAATTACCCAAATTTCTCAAAAAAAATTTCCAAAAAATTTCCAAATTATCCAAAATTCTCCAAAATCATTCCCAAACATTTCCACATCACTTAAATTGATCATCCATACCCAAAAATACCAAAAATTCCAAGAAAACCTCCCAATACCCTCCAAATACCCAAAATACCCCTCTTGGCCAAAAAATCCAAAAATTCAGAAAATTCCCAGAAAATTCCAAAAAATCCCAAATATTCCCAATTTCATTTTGTCCAACTACACCATGGGCCAATTTTGTCAATTTACCCTACTTTTGTCAAAACCCCCAAATTGACCCATTTTAACCCTAAGTGAACCCAATGCAAACCAAACCTACCCAATTGACCCCAATTTTGGTCCAATTCAATTCTAAACTTCAATTCAACATTCCTAATACCAATTTAGACCAAATCCAAGTCCAATTTGATTGACATTTGGATCCAATTCCACTTTTGACCTTAAGGCCCATTTTTCGACCTAAGCCCAAACCTAACCCAAATGAACCCAAACCCCAAAAATCAAAGCCCAACCAAAGTCAAAACCTCTTTGAAACACTCCCATAAACACTTCTCAACAATAATTCTACATCAATTTCAACCCTAGCCCAACATTGGCCCAACTTGGCCCATTTGGACCTATATTGGCCCATTCACCAAAAGAATCCAAATCCAACCCAATTCAAGCCCAAACTACCCAAAATTTGCTTCAAGTTACTCATGACACATCCATGAGCTAAACCCAACAATTATTTGGCCCAACCTTTTACAAAAATTTTCATCCATGAACACATTCATAAACTTTAAAGCCCACTTCCCTTAAACCCTTCTAAAAGCCCATTTCCTCCAAAATTCAAAAGCCCAAATCTACCCTAAAGCCCACATGACATCTCCATTTGTCA
>JAKZJZ010002043.1:0-20967 GCA_022702705.1 Papilionanthe hookeriana x Papilionanthe teres
CTTGGGATTTAGTGTGGACGGCTCTCGGGTGAGAACACTTGGGGACGATGAACGGATGCCGTCCATTCAATACACGCGCGCACGGACGGCCGGGATCGCGTCGGACCGAGAGACGCGTACGAGAACCGCGGGGCCCGGGCCGCCGACTCAAGTGGCGGCGTCGAATGGGAGCGCGCCGCGCGGCCTTTCGGAGCCGCCGAGGATGCGTTGGCGCCGACTCGGATAAGTAGAAAATTAGGGATTTTTTTATTTATTTAATTCCCTAAACTTCAAAAATTCATATCTCCGTGTAGAAAAATCAAAAAATAAAATAAAAATACCCTCTCGCTCAGTTGAAGAGAGGAGAATAATGTGGAAAAGAAATCACTTAATTTCATCAAATATTTTATTTTTTATGATTTATTTACTCTCTCGCATTGTTTTAATTCTCCATGCATGCATACAGTTCACCATGGCATGAGACCATAGTGGCTTTTGAAGCCTCCGAATTTGGGAACATTCCCTGAATTTTCCAAAGTCGAGGCCATCCCTATGAAGAGTTCTTGATTTTTCAAGTTCAGTGTCACTGTTTTGAGTATTTTAATTCCAGTAAATAGCATGTTGTGAAATAAATTCTAGGAAAATTTGTTGATGTTCCTTATGACCAGAGAACCCTAGGAAAAATAGGTTTTGACTTAGTTCATTTAAAACAACCCTAATCGGCTTAAACACCCAAAATAGGTCTTTAATTAATTAGAATTAACCATGCATCAAATTGACTTGAAATCAATTCTCCACTGACCTTTAGGATCAGAGGAACCCACCATAAAAATTTGAGGTCAATTGGACTTGGTTAGCCCCACTAATTGGGTTGATTAAGTCACTTAGCCATTTTAAACTTTAAAAATTCATAACTTTTAAAATACTTTTTAAAAATCCATCAAATTGGTTTTGGAGCCTCTCTGATATCAGGAGAATCTAAGAAAATTAAAATTTCAATTTTCTAAAAAAGTTGATTTTTAATAATATTTTAATATTTTTAATAATTAAAAAATAATAAAAATCACAAAAATATTAAAATTCACCAAAATGTCACATTTTGAATTTTAATCACTTAGGAACAAATCCCACATTTTTCTTAGGTCTATTTAGTGAGATATTGAATTTTAAAGCCCTAGGGTAATTTTAAAATTAAAAAAAATGTATTTTCTAGCATTTTCACTAAAATAATTATAATAAATCATAGAAAAATCAGAAAATTGCAAAATTTGCTTCTCTGGTTTCCTTGATATCAGAGAGATTTTTAAAAAATATAAAACCCATTTTTCAACATCTATTTTATTTTTAAATTAATTAACACTCCAAAACTCAAAATAATTATAATAAAAATAATATAATTCAAAAAATCACCAAAATTGGTCCAAGTGCTTCTCTAGTCATTAGAAATGTCCCCTAATTTTCTTAAGGACAGAAACTTTCCCTTGGTCATGTTATTAAATTTTCCTTGAAAATCTCTATTTTCCACCAAAAATAATTATATAAATAAATTAAATACATAAAAATCACATTTTCTCCTCTCATGTCTTTATTGACATATGAGTGAAGTCACATAAAAATTTCAAGTTCATTTGGGTTCAATTTAGTGAGTTATGAAATTATTAAGCTTAAAGGGTAAAATGGTAATTAAAATCTTTAACCCTTAATTAAAACTTTAGGTTTAATAAAATTAACAAGTAAAATATTTGATCTTAATCTGGTTTGGATGATTGAAATTTAAATAATTAAAGGGTAGAAACCCATTAAATAATTTTAAAATGATTAAACTTTAATTAAATAATAGATTAAATTTGGAGGAATAATAAATTTGAATTATTAAAATAAGGGATATTTATTAGGAAGAGATTTATTCTTTAATTTAAAAATCCCTAAACTAATTATATCATTAATACTCAATTCTTAATTAAAATGATAACTCAAATGTAAAACATTAAAAGACTTAATTGAATTATTAAACTCTTTTAAAAATTTCAATTAAAATTAAAAATAAAGTAAATTAAAATTAAATTAAAATTAAATTAAATTAAACTAAATTAAAATTAAACTAAATTAAATTAAAATTAAATTAAATTAAATTAAAATTAAATTAAATTAAATAATTAAATTAAATTAAAGTTAAATTAAATTAGATTAAATTAAATAATTAAACAAATTAAATTAAATCAAATTAAATTAAATTAAATTAAATTAAATTAAATTAAATTAAATTAAATTAAATTAAATTAAATAATTAAATTAAATCAAATCAAATTAAATTAAAATTAAATCAAATCAAATTAATTAAACATCAAATCAAATTAAATTAAACTATATTAAGTTAAATTAAAACTCAATTAAATTAAATTGAATTAAATATAACATCGCCTAAGACATAAAAGAAATTAAATATAAAGCAACTTGAACACTATTCCAAATTTAAACCCTTTAACTTAAATCAAATCATTTGAATACTAATTTACCCTCGAAAGCTTTGATTATTATAACTCCTAAATGAAACATTAAATGAAGTGCTACTTCACTCATAAGATATTCAAATGTCTTAATTCACCTGGGCAAGTTAACAAAACTTGAAAACCTCGGACGATTGATTCATTTATATAATTAAATTCATTTGGACTTAAAACAATCCTAAAAATATTGAAAAGATGTTTAAGATTCTTCTTAAGCACTTCCTCAATATGATAGGATATTTATAAGAACAATTGGATTTAATTGTTCTTTGATGAAGAAAATCGTCCTCAAACAAAAACACAAAGAACCTAGACGTCATAGGAGATGACTAGCTATAGGATTAGGAATTTGGTAGAAAACCATAACCTTTCCCTTAGCTTTACCTAGGAACTTGCTTAAATATTCTAATTGTGTTTTAAGTGTAGCTTGGGATGACTGGAAGACCCTCCAGGTACGCTTTTATTTTATTGCAATTTACTTTCTTGCAATTTACTTTATTGCAAATGCACTTTACTTTTCTTGCATGATAAAACAACTGTTGCATGAAAACCCACACCTTTAGGATAGTCCCTAAAACTGAAACCAAAACTAAGTTAAAAGTCATTGCAAGATAAAATTCACCGCCACAACATTTCAAAATATAAAACAACTCAAAATTTAATCACAAACGTAACACAAAACTACAATTGCAACTAAATTAAAACGTTCGTTGGATGATCGGGAATACCTCGGATGATGTAACCTACGTGTTGCTAACGGGATTTCCCACGGTCTAAATGAAAGTGTGGAACTCATTCAGTCGAGTTTAGCAAATTCATCCGGACTAAGTGAATCCGATAAAAATAATGATGCCGGAAGGATGGAACCGTGGGATCTTAACCGGTGTCGTTATAATCAACTTTAAGATTTGTTTTAATCAAAATACAAGAACACTTGGAAAATTAAGACTTCTCTAAACCAAAACACTTTTCTCATCCCCAGATTTATGATTTCTAAAACTAAACCTCTGCAACAACAAGGAGCTTGGAGCATGGTGGGCAGCACGGCCATCGTCGTCAGCAAAACTCGAACCTACTTCAGCAAAACCTTCTTAGAATTAAACAACAAAGCCATAAGACTTCGAGGTAGCTTGCCTAGTGCAACATAAATCCTCAACTCTTCGTTAGGCATTTGCATTGCAAATTAAGCCCTAACCGGTCTTAGGATTCCGAGGTAGTCGTCCGATACGACAATAAACCCTCACATCTTCTAAAGCTATTTGTTTGATTTTATCATACAAATATAAGCCCTAATTAATTAAAATTGGCAAGATTGAAATACTAAATAAACATTAGGACTTTCCTAAATTCAAGCCAAACAATAGGATAGTCGGGAAATTACCGAAGTTCACTTCGAATCGGTGATTTCTCCTACCTTTCTTCCTTTGGATTCACAAAACAAAATGTTCCAAATTTGATCCATTCCCTATCGAAATTCCAAAATTCAATCTTTGAAAACCTTAAACTTTGAAATTCTTGAGAGCGAATTATCGGTTATTATTGAGAGTTTTCTTAGGTGATTCCCGTCACTTAAGATGTAATTAACTATAGGGGCTTGCCCTTATAGGGAATTTTAAAGAACCCGTGTAATATAAACCCCGTTTAATACTTTCATATTAAGCAGGGAATTTGTCGACTTATAAAATTGGTTCGCGAGACCAAACGGATGTCACAAAACTTCTAGTTTATTTGATCGAGCCCCACCCTCAAGCAGTGTATCTATCCTTAGGGATAGATACACGGTTTGTGGTGCGGTGCTCGTTTATATAAACTATTTGGGATGTGAGATCGGTTTAATCTCATATCTTAAAACTTTCAAATTTAAAATTATTTTCAAAGTCAAATACTACTTTCTAAATTATATATATAGTTAAATCAAATTTAAAATTTAAATTCGCCGACAACTTCTGTTAGGCGACCCCTTTTCAAAATATCACACAACCTAAAAATAGTGCCGACATTGCAATAAAATAATTTGCAAGAAGGTAAATTGCAATGAAATAAAAGCGTACCTGGAGGGTCTTCCCGTCATCCCAGGCTACACTTAAACACAATTTAGAATATTTAAGCATTTAAAGCAAGTTCCTAGGTAAAGCTATGGGAAGGGTTATGGTTTTCTACCAAGTTCCTAATCCTATAACTAGTCATCTCCTATGACGTCTAGGTTCTTGTGTTTTGTTAAGGATGATTTTCTTCATCAAAGAGCAATTAAGTTCAGCTTGTTCTTATAAACATCCTATCGTATTGAGGAAGTGCTTAAGACGAATCTTAAACATCTTTTCAATACTTCTAGGATTATTTTAAGTCCAGGGGAATTTAATTATACAATGAATCAATCATCCAAGAGTTCAAGTTTTGTTATCTTGCTCAGTGAACTAGGACATTTGAATATCTTATGAGTGAAGTAACACTTCTCTTAACACTCCATTTAAGAGTTATGACATCATGAGCTTTTAAGGGCAAATCGATGTTCAAGTGATTTTGTGATTTAATTTAATTTCAATTAATGGGTTTAAGTTTGGAATAGTGTTCAAATTGTTTCAGATTTATTTTGAATTCCTTATGTCTTAAGTGATGTTATATTTAATTCAGCTTAATTTAATTTAATTTTAATTTAATTTAATTTGATTTAGTTTTAATTTTAATTTAATTTTATTTTATTAAATTTAATTTTTAATTTTATTTTAACTTGATTTTTTTATTAATTTTTTTTAATTTAATTTAATTTGTTTTAATTTAATATGTTTTAATTTAATGTGATTTAATTTATTTTAATTTAATTTAATTTAATTTAAATTTAAATTTAATTTAATTTAATTTAATTTAAACTTTAATTTGATTAAATTTTAATTAAATTTTATTTTAGATTTTAATTTAATTTAAATTTTAACTTAATTTTATTTTTAATTTTAATTTAATATTTTATTTTTTTTATGTTTTAAAATTGATTTAATTTTAATTGTTAAAGTATTAATTTAATTGAAATTTTAAAAGGATTTACTTTAATTTTATTTAATGATTAAGTCTTTTAGCATTTTAAATTTTGAATTTGGATTACCATTTTAATTAGGAATTAAATATTATTGAGGTGATTAATATTAGGGATTCTTAGATTAAAGAATAAATTTCCTCCTAATAATATCCCTATTTTAATAATTCTAATTTTTAATTATTCTACCAAGTTTAAACAATTATTTAATTAAGGTTTATTTTAATTACTTTCAAATTTATTTGGTAGGTTTCTACCCTTTAATTACCTAAGTTTCAAACATCCAAAATCAACTTAGTATCAAATATTTTACCCACCCTTTTAATTAGACCTAAAATTTTTTAATTATAAGTTAAAATTTTAGTTATTATTTTGCCCTTTAAACTTACTAATTTCATAACTCACTAAATTGAGCTTAAATGAATTTGAAATTTTTATGTGACTTCACTCATATGTCAATCAAGACATTAGAGGAGAAAATGTGATTTTTCTGTATTTAACTTATTTATGAAATTATTTTTGGTCGAAAAAAAAGAATTTTCAAGGAAAATTTAATAACATGACCAAGGGAAAGTTTCTATCCTTAAGAAAATTATGGGACAGTCCTAATGACCAGAGTACCATTTGGACAAATTTTGGTGATTTTTTTGAATTATATTATTTTTATTATAATTATTTTGAGTTTTGGAGTATTAATTAATTTAAAAATAAAATAAAGGTTGAAAAAATGAATTTTATATTTTTCAAAAATCTCTCTGATATCAAGGAAACCAGAGAACCAATTTTTATAATTTTCTGATTTTTCTTTGATTTATTAGAATTATTTTAGTGGAAATACTAGAAAATAAATTTTTTTTAATTTTAAAATTACCTTAGGGCTTTAAAATTTAATATCTCATCATAGAGACTTAATAAAAATATGAGTTTTGTTCCTAAGTGATTAAAATTCAAAATATGACATTTTGGTGAATTTTATTATTTTTGTGATTTTTATTATTTTTAATTATTAAAAATATTAAAATAATACAAAAAATCAACTTTTTTAGAAAATTGCAATTTTAATTTTCTTAAATTCCCCTGATATCAGAGAGGCTCCAAAACTAATTTAGTGAATTTTTTAAAAGTATTTTGAAAGTTATGAATTTTTGAAGTTTAAGTTTGGCTAAATGACTTAATCAACCCATTTGATAGGGCTAACCAAGTCCAATTGACTTCAAACTTTTATGGTGGGTTCCCCTGATCCTAAAGGTAAGTGGAGAATTGATTTCAAGTCAATTTGATGTATGATTAGCTCTAATTAATTAAGGTTCCATTATGGGTGTTTAAGCCAATTAGGGTTATTCCAAGTGAGTTAACTCAAAACTTATTTTCAATAGGGTCCTCTGGTCATAAGAAACATACTCAAATTTTCCTAGAATTTATTTCTCAACATGCTAATTATTGGAATTAAAATAATCAAAACAGCAACATAAATTTAAAAAAATCAATAACTTCTCATATGGATGGCCTCTGACCTTGGAAAATTCAGGAAATGTTCCCAAGTTCAGAGGCTTCAAAAGCCATATGGTCTCATGCCATGGTGAATTTCCTATATGCATGGAGAATTAAAACAATGCAGAGAGTAAATAAATCATTAAAAATAAAATACTTAATGAAACTAAATGATTTCTTTTCCACATTATTCTCCTCTGTTCACTGAGCAAGAGGGTATTTTTATTTTATTTTTAGGATTTTTCTACACAAAGTTATGAATTTTCAAAGTTTAGGGAATTAAATAAATAAGAAAATCCCTATTTTTCTATTTATCTGAATCGGCGCCGCGTCAACCTTAGCATCCCCGAACAGCCACGCGGCGCTTTCTGATTCGACTCAGCCATCCGACTCAGCGCTCCAGGGGTCCGCTGCATTGTTCCGTCTCCTCATACGACTCAATCTGGATCATCCACCCATGCGTGTATCAAATGAATGACATCCGTTCATCGTCCCCAAGCCTCCTAACCCGAGAACCGTTCACACTAAATCCTTAATATCTCACTCAATACTTAACGGATTTTGGTGTTCTTGTGCTCTATGGATTCGTCTTGAAGAGACGAACACATCTATATGGTGATCATGCATTGAAATTAAAGCATTTGGAATAGATAATCTCCAGAGGCTCGGGATAAAGAGTTAGCTCATACCTTAGCTCAGAGAAGTGTGGCTTCGATCTGAGGGTTGTGTCACCTTCGGTTGAGTCCAAACAAGCTCCAGATGAAGTCTCCTGGCCTGGTGAATTGTCCAGGTATGATTTCGACCACGCCCGATTACAAAGCTTGGAGTCCGGAACGGATGGGTGGCCCGGAGAGGGGGCTTTCACCTGGGAACTTCTCTTCTTGACCTTGTGCAGGTGTAGGTGAGTTTAATTTGACTTTGGTGGAGGATTTGGGAGTGTCCTGTTCGGCTCGAGAATTGAGCTCCAAAATCGAGCTCAATTAGTGGGGATTAGTGGAAAGAGGACAAGTGGGGATCAAATGCTCTAGGTGTGGGGAGAGTCCGGAGTGATTTTGGCGGAGTTTCCTTAAGGTTGATTCAAGCACCTCCTCCATGGCCGAGAGAGGTGGTGTTTAAATAGGAGAGGCTGCGCGGGCCTCCCGGGGGAGTTAGGAACCGGGATCGGCCTGCTCTTGGCAAGAGAAGAACAGCCTACAATGGCCACCTGGGATGGGGCAGCTCGGCAGGTGGGGATTCCAAACTTCGGCTCCTCCCAAGGTATCGGCCATGGTGTTTTTGGAGACCTGTGCGGCCGGCGGGCAGGCATGGGTCACCCTCGTGTCCAGGTGGGTCGTGGCTGGAGGTTTGTGCAATCAATCGGCCATGGACATGTGTAAAGGGCTTGGATTAAAATGGTATGGGGAGAGGCTCATTTTGGGCCCAAATGGGTCAACCCACCATTTTGGGTTTGGTGCACCCTTCCAAGTTCTGGTTTTGGGCTGGAAGGATCATGTGAGTCAACCTACCAAAGGTAGTGAAGTCCACATCAAGGATTAGGTGGCAAAGTATGGTTTAGAGTGTATCATGTTTAAGGTAAAAAGGGTTTAAAAAAGGTTTAAGAAAGAGATTCCCTCTCTTTCCATTAATGGTTTGGTGAGGTGGAAAGTGGATTCCATGGCTCTCATGGCTCCTATGGGGCTCATGCATGGCTTCATGGCTTGCCTATGGCTTAGGATAAAGCTTGGTCAATTTCATGGAAGTATAATTTAGGAATTTTGGTATTTTGGTGGAGAATTTTCATGAAGCTTGATTTAGAATGGTTCAATGATGATTTTGAAACTTAGGGGTGATTTTGATTAAATGGATGATGTGGAGAAATGTCATGTGGGCTTTGGATTGAAAAATTGGGCTTTTGAAATGGTCTTGGGTGGGCATTTAAAGTGGTTTAAGAAAGTGGGCCTTTAGGTTTGAAAATGGGCTTTTGAATAGAAAAATTTGCAAAGGGTCATGCCAAATAAATGTTGAGTTTTGTCTAAGGATGTGTCATGATTGATTTGAAACAAGTTTGGAGTGATTTGGGTTTGAATTGGGTTGAATTTGGGTTGATTTGGTAAATGGGCCAATGTAGGTCAAAATGGGCTAACTTGGGCCAATGTTGGGCTAGGGTTGAAATTGATGTAAAATTAATGTTGGGAAATGTTTATGGGAATGTTTCAAAGAGGTTTTGGCTTTGGTTAGGTTTAGATTTTGGGGTTTGGGCTTATTTGGGTTAGGTTTGGGTTTAGATCAAAATTGGGCCTTTAAGTTTTGGGTTGAATTTGAGTGGGGTTTGGGTCCAAATTTTGGGCAAATCATGTTAGTGTTTTGTTTGTGGGGATGTTAAGGAAGGTTTAGAAAAGGTTTGGGGTTAATTGGAGTTGAATTGGGTTAATTTGGGCTAAGTTTGGGTCATGGGTCTAAATTAGGCTTTAAGGTCAAAAGTGAAATTGGATTCAAATGCCAATCAAATTGGACTTGTATTTGGTCTAGATTGGTGTTTTGGATGGTGAATTTAAGTTTAGAATTGAATTGGACCAGAATTTGGGTCAATCGGGTAGGTTTGGTTTGACATTGGGTTCATTTTGGGTTAAAATGGGTCAAATTGGGGATTTTGACAAACGTGGGGTAAATTGACAAAATTGGCCCATGGTGTAGTCGAACAAAATGAAATTGGGAATATGTGGGATTTTCTGAAATTTTCTGAGAATTTTCTAAATTTTTGGATTTTTTGGCTAAGAGGGGCATTTTGGGTATTTGGAGGGTATTGGGGTATTTTTTGGAATTTTGGGTAAAAATGGTCAATTTGAGTGGTGGGAGAATGTCTAAGCTTGATTTTGAGGTATTTGCGTGATTTTGTAGAATTTTGAAAATTTTGGGTAATTTCAAGGGTTTTCGGTAGGCTAGGCGGGTCCGGGGTTCCGGGGTCAAAAATTGAAAATTTGAAAATTTAAAGATTGGGTGAATGTAAGTGGAATAAAATCATTTTGGTTGAGCCATGAAGCCATATCAAGCCCACATGAGCCATGAAGGGACTCATTCGAGGCATTCACTATGTTGTTCCTAACCCTCTTAGCCAAAGGCTTAGGGGTTAAGGACCATCCATGTGAATCACCTTCATGAGTCGAGAGGTCAAGTTGGGTATAGGTGTGGTTTTAGGAGGTGTGTGAAAGTGTAGTGTATAAGTGTAGTGTGTGTAAGTCAACCCTCACTGCACTGTGCCACCTGTGGTCGTCCTAAGGCCAAAGAGTCTTATAGGAACTCATCCTTTAAACTTCCACATTCGATTTCAACCCTCTAGGTGATTAGGGGTCTACAATCAAGTTTGTGGAGTTTGCGAGGAGCTAAGAAGTGGTTTGAATTTATAGGTGGTGGGTCCCAATTCTACTTCTCTAAGATAGTCAAAGGAAAAGCCTAAGGCTAGATCCTAAGTACTAAAAAGAAGAAGAGAAGACCTCATCAAAAATGAGGTCAACAAATGGACCCCCAATAGGTGTGGTGAGCTGATAGAGCACACCGCGCGTATTGGTGTTGACCGAAGCGATCAACAAAACCAACACAAAAATCCAAGTGACAAACTTGGGACAGAGTAGTAAGAGTTTCCGCCGGAAGTGTCAAGTATATCTCCGAGACTAGAGATTCCCGAACTCTCATCGGGGAAAGGAAAAGGAGGTGAATCCCAAATCGCATGATCCGGGGAATTTCGATTTAAATTTCATTTTATTTCAGTTTAAGTTTTGATGTGCGAGCTCAGATTTTATTTTGAGTTTCAATTTAGATTGAAGTTTTGTTAAAATTAATTTGAAGGGATTTGAACTTGAAATGAAAATTGGAAATTTTTGGTTTTAGATGTAACATCTTCAACCTCAAAAGAAAATTGAATTGATTGGATTGAACCATTACAATGAGGAGAGATCTTAGAGCAATGTGGTATTGGATGTAAAATCCTTAACCTCAAGAATTTGATTTTGATGTATTTCATTGCGATAGGGAAAGAATCCTAAAGCAATGCAGTCTCGGATGTAAAATCCTCAACCCCTAGAATTTGATTTTGATGTATTTCATTGTGATAGGGAAAGAATCCTATAGCAATGCAGTCTCGAATGTAAAATCCTCAACCCCAAAAGTTTGATTTTGATGTATTTCATTGCGATAGGAAAAGAACCTAAAACAATGCGAGTCTCGGATGTAAAATCCTCAACCCCAAAAGTTCGATTTTGATGTATTTCATTGCGATAGGGAAAGAACCTAAAGCAATGCAGTCTCGGATGTAAAATCCTCAACCCCAAAAATTTGAATTTGATGTATTTCATTGCGATAGGGAAAGAATCCTAAAGCAATGCAGTCTCGGATGTAAAATCCTCAACCTCAAAAATTCGATTTTGATGTATTTCATTGCGATAGGGAAAGAACCTAAAGCAATGCAAGTCTCGGATGTAAAATCCTCAACCCCAAAAGTTTGATTTCGATGTATTTCATTGCGATAGGGAAAGAACCTAAAGCAATGCAGTCTCGGATGTAAAATCCTCAACCCCAAAAAATTGATTTTGATGTATTTCATTGCGATAGGGAAAGAACCTAAAGCAATGCAGTCTCGGATGTAAAATCCTCAACCCCAAAAATTTGATTTTGATGTATTTTATTGCGATAGGGAAAGAACCTAAAGCAATGCAGTCTCGGATGTAAAATCAAACTTTTTTATGTAATTATTTTTGGTGGAAAAAAAGAATTTTCAAGGAAAATTTAATAACATGACCAAGGGAAAGTTTCTGTCCTTAAGAAAATTATGGGACATTCCTAATGACCAGAGGACCATTTGGACCAATTTTGGTGATTTTTTTGAATTATATTATTTTTATTATAATTATTTTGAGTTTTAGAGTATTAATTAATTTAAAAATAAAATAAAGTTGAAAAATGAATTTTATATTTTTCAAAAATCTCTCTCATATCAAGGAAACCAGAGAACCAATTTTTTTAATTTTCTGATTTTTCTTTGATTTATTAGAATTATTTTAGTGGAAATACTAGAAAATATAATTTTTTTAATTTTAAAATTACCTTAGGGCTAAAATTTAATATCTCATCATAGAGACTTAATAAAAATATGAGGTTCATTCCTAAGTGATTAAAATTCAAAATATGACATTTTGGTGAATTTTATTATTTTTGTGATTTTTATTATTTTTAATTATTAAAAATATTAAAATAATGCAAAAAATCAACTTTTTTAGAAAATTGCAATTTTAATTTTCTTAAATTCCCCGATATCGGAGAGGCTCCAAAACCAATTTGGTGAATTTTTGAAAAGTATTTTGAAAGTTATGAATTTTTAAAGTTTAAGTTTGGCTAAATGACTTAATCAACCCATTTGATAGGGCTAACCAAGTCCAATTGACATCAAACTTTTATGGTGGGTTCCCCTGATCCTAAAGGTCAGTGGAGAATTGATTTCAAGTCAATTTGATGTATGATTAGCTCTAATTAATTAAGGTTCCATTTTGGGTGTTTAAGCCAATTAGGGTTATTCCAAGTGAGTTAACTCAAAACTTATTTTCCCTAGGGTCCTCTGGTCATAAGAAACATCCTCAAATTTTCCTAGAATTTATTTCTCAACATGCTAATTATTGGAATTAAAATAATCAAAACAGCAACATAAATTTAAAAAAATCAATAACTTCTCATAGAAATGGCCTCTGACCTTGGAAAATTTATGGAATGTTCCCAAGTTCAGAGGCTTCAAAAGCCCTATGGTCTCATGCCATGGTGAATTTCCTATATGCATGGAGAATTAAAATAATGCAGAGAGTAAATAAATCATTAAAAATAAAATACTTAATGAAATTAAATGATTTATTTTCCATATTATTCTCCTCTGTTCACTGAGCAAGTGGGTATTTTTATTTTATTTTTAGGATTTTTCTACACAAAGTTATGAATTTTCAAAGTTTAGGGAATTAAATTAAGAAGAAAATCCCTATTTTTCTATTTATCCAAATCGGCGCCGCATCAACCTTAGCATCCCCGAACAGCCACGCGACGCTTTCTGGTTCGACGCCGCCATCCGACTCAGCGCTCCAGGGGCCCGCTGCATCGTTCCGTCTCCTCATACGACTCAATCTGGATCGTTCACCCGCGCGTGTATCAAATGAACGGTATCCGTTCATCGTCCCCAAGCCTCCTAACCCGAGAACCGTTCACACTAAATCCTTAATATCTCACTCAATACTTAACGGATTTTGGTGTTCTTGTGCTCTATGGATTCGTCTTGAAGAGACGAACACACCTATACGGTGATCATGCATTGAAATTAAAGCATTTGGAATAGATAATCTCCAAAGGCTCGGGATAAAGAGTTAGCTCAGAGAAGTGTGGCTTCGATCTGAGGGTTGTGTCACCTTCGATTGAGTCCAAACAAGCTCCAGATGAAGTCTTCTGGCCTGGTGAATTGTCCAGGTATGATTTCGACCACGTACCGATTACAAAGCTTGGAGTCTGGAACATATGGGTGGCCTGGAGAGGGGGCTTTCACTAGGGAACTTCTCATCTTGACCTTGTGCAGGTGTAGGTGAGTTTAATTTGACTTTGGTGGAGGATTTGGGAGTGTCCTGTTCTGGCCTGAGAATTGAGCTCCAAAATTGAGCTCAATTAGTGGGGATTAGGGCAAGAGGACAGTGGGGATCAAGTGCTCTATGTGTAGAGAGTGGTCTGGAATGATTTTGGCAGAGTTTCCTTAAGGTTGGTTCAGCACCTCTCCCATGGCCGAGAGAGGGGGTGTTTAAATAGGAGAGGCTGGAGGGCCTCCCGGGGGGAGTTAGGGACCGGGATCAGTTGCTCTTGGCAAGAGAAGAACAACTGCAATGGCCACTGGGGATGGGGCAGCTCAGCAGGTGGGGATTCCAAACTTTGGCTCCTCCCAAGGTCTCGGCCATGGTGTTTTCCGGCGACCCAGGCGGTTGGCGGGCAGGCATGGGTCACCCTCAGGTCCAGGTGGGTCAGGGCTGGAGGTTTGTGCAGTCAATTGGCCATGGACTTGTGTAAAGGGCTTGGATTAAAATGGTATGGGAAGAGGCTCATTTTGGGCCCAAATGGGTCAACCCACCATTTTGGGTTTGGTGCACCCTTCCAAGTTCTGGTTTTGGGCTTGGAGAATCATGTGAGTCAACCTACCAAAGGTAGTGAAGTCCACATCAAGGATTAGGTGGCAAAGTATGGTTTAGAGTGTATCATGTTTAAGGTAAAAAGGGTTTAAAAAAGGTTTAAGAAAGAGATCCCCTCTCTTGCCATTAATGGTTTGGTGAGGTGGAAAGTGGATTCCATGGCTCTCATGGCTCCTATGGGGCTCATGCATGGCTTCATGGCTTGCCTATGGCTTAGGATAAAGCTTGGTCAATTTCATGGAAGTATAATTTAGGAATTTTGGTATTTTGGTGGAGAATTTTCATGAAGCTTGATTTAGAATGGTTCAATGATGATTTTGAAACTTAGGGGTGATTTTGATTAAATGGATGATGTGGAGAAATGTCATGTGGGCTTTGGATTGAAAAATTGGGCTTTTGAAATGGTCTTGGGTGGGCTTTTAAAGTGGTTTAAGAAAGTGGGCCTTTAGGTTTGAAAATGGGCTTTTGAATAGAAAAATTTGCAAAGGGCCATGCCAAATAAATGTTGAGTTTTGTCTAAGGATGTGTCATGATTGATTTGAAACAAGTTTGGAGTGATTTGGGTTTGAATTGGGTTGAATTTGGGTTGATTTGGTAAATGGGCCAATGTAGGTCAAAATGGGCTAACTTGGGCCAATGTTGGGCTAGGGTTGAAATTGATGTAAAATTAATGTTGGGAAATGTTTATGGGAATGTTTCAAAGAGGTTTTGGCTTTGGTTAGGTTTTGATTTTGGGGTTTGGGCTTATTTGGGTTAGGTTTGGGTTTAGATCAAAATTGGGCCTTTTAGTTTTGGGTTGAATTTGAGTGGGGTTTGGGTCCAAATTTTGGGAAAATCATGTTAGTGTTTTGTTTGTGGGGATGTTAAGGAAGGTTTAGAAAAGGTTTGGGGTTAATTGGAGTTGAATTGGGTTAATTTGGGCTAAGTTTGGGTCATGGGTCCAAATTAGGCTTTAAGGTCAAAAGTGAAATTGGATTCAAATGCCAATCAAATTGGACTTGTATTTGGTCTAGATTGGTGTTTTGGATGGTGAATTTAAGTTTAGAATTGAATTGGACCAGAATTTGGGTCAATTGGGTAGGTTTGGTTTGACATTGGGTTCATTTTGGGTTAAAATGAGTCAAATTGGGGATTTTGACAAACGTGGGGTAAATTGACAAAATTGGCCCATGGTGTAGTCAAACAAAATGAAATTGGGAATATGTGGGATTTTCTGAAATTTTCTTAGAATTTTCTAAATTTTTGGATTTTTTGGCTAAGAGGGGCATTTTGGGTATTTGGAGGGTATTGGGGTATTTTTTGGAATTTTGGGTAAAAATGGTCAATTTGAGTGGTGGGAGAATGTCTAAGCTTGATTTTGAGGTATTTGCGTGATTTTGTAGAATTTTGAAAATTTTGGGTAATTTCAAGGGTTTTCGGTAAGTTAAAGTGTCGGGGTTCCGGGGTCAAAAATTGAAAATTTGAAAATTTAAAGATTGGGTGAATGTAAGTGGAATAAAATCATTTTGGTTGAGCCATGAAGCCATATCAAGCCCACATGAGCCATGAAGGGACTCATTTGAGGCATTCACTATGTTGTTCCTAACCCTCTTAGCCAAGGGCTTAGGGTTAAGGACCATCCATGGGAATCACCTTCATGAGTCGGGAGGTCAAGTTGGGTATAGGTGTGGTTTTAGGAGGTGTGTGAAAGTGTAGTGTATAAGTGTAGTGTGTGTAAGTCAACCCTCAACGGACCGAGCCACCTGTGGTCGTCCTAAGGCCAAAGAGTCTTATAGGAACTCATCCTTTAAACTTCCACATTTGATTTCAACCCTCTAGGTGATTAGGGGTCTACAATCAAGTTTGTGGAGTTTGCAGGGAGCTAAGAAGTGGTTTGAATTTATAGGTGGTGGGTCCCAATTCTACTTCTCTAAGATAGTCAAAGGAAAAGCCTAAGGCTAGATCCTAAGTACTAAAAAGAAGAAGAGAAGACCTCATCAAAAATGAGGTCAACAAATGGACCCCCAATAGGTGTGGTGAGCTGATAGAGCACACCGCGCGTATTGGTGTTGACCGAAGCGATCAACAAAACCAACACAAAAGTCCAAGTGACAAACTTGGGACAGAGTAGAAGAGTTTCCGCTGGGGAGTGTCAAGTATATCTCTGAGACTAGAGATTCCTGAACTCTCATTGGGGAAAGGAAAAGGAGGTGAATCAAAAATCGCATGATTTGGGGGAATTTCGATTTAAATTTCATTTTATTTCAGTTTAAGTTTTGATGTGCGAGCTCAGATTTTATTTTGAGTTTCAATTTAGATTGAAGTTTTGTTAAAATTAATTTGAAGGGATTTGAACTTGAAATGAAAATTGGAAATTTGTGGTTTTAGATGTAACATCTTCAACCTCAAAAGAAAATTGAATTGATTGGATTGAACCATTACAATGAGGAGAGATCTTAGAGCAATGTGGTATTGGATGTAAAATCCTTAACCTCAAGAATTTGATTTTGATGTATTTCATTGCGATAGGGAAAGAATCCTAAAGCAATGCAGTCTCGGATGTAAAATCCTCAACCCCTAGAATTTGATTTTGATGTATTTCATTGTGATAGGGAAAGAATCCTAAAGCAATGCAGTCTCGAATGTAAAATCCTCAACCCCAAAAGTTTGATTTTGATGCATTTCATTGCGATAGGAAAAGAACCTAAAACAATGCAGTCTCGGATGTAAAATCCTCAACCCCAAAAGTTTGATTTTGATGTATTTCATTGCGATAGGGAAAGAACCTAAAGCAATGCAGTATCGGATGTAAAATCCTCAACCCCAAAAGTTTGATTTTGATGTATTTCATTGCGATAGGGAAAGAATCCTAAAGCAATGCAGTCTCGGATGTAAAATCCTCAACCTCAAAAGTTTGATTTTGATGTATTTCATTGCGATAGGGAAAGAACCTAAAGCAATGCAGTCTCGGATGTAAAATCCTCAACCCCAAAAGTTTGATTTTGATGTATTTCATTGCGATAGGGAAAGAACCTAAAGCAATGCGGTCTCGGATGTAAAATCCTCAACCCCAAAAATTGATTTTGATGTATTTCATTGCGATAGGAAAGAACCTAAAGCAATGCAATCTCGGATGTAAAATCCTCAACCCCAAAAATTTGATTTTGATGTATTTTATTGCGATAGGGAAAGAACCTAAAGCAATGCGATCTCGGATGTAAAATCAAACTTTTTTATGTAATTATTTTTGGTGGAAAAAAGAATTTTCAAGGAAAATTTAATAACATGACCAAGGGAAAGTTTCGTCCTTAAGAAAATTATGGGACATTCCTAATGACCGGAGGACCATTTGGACCAATTTTGGTGATTTTTTTGAATTATATTATTTTTATTATAATTATTTTGAGTTTTGGAGTATTAATTAATTTAAAAATAAAATAAAGTTGAAAAATGAATTTTATATTTTTCAAAAATCTCTCTGATATCAAGGAAACCAGAGAACCAATTTTTTTAATTTTCTGATTTTTCTTTGATTTATTAGAATTATTTTAGTGGAAATACTAGAAAATACAATTTTTTTAATTTTAAAATTACCTTAGGGCTAAAATTTAATATCTCATCATAGAGACTTAATAAAAATATGAGGTTCATTCCTAAGTGATTAAAATTCAAAATATGACATTTTGGTGAATTTTATTATTTTTGTGATTTTTATTATTTTTAATTATTAAAAATATTAAAATAATGCAAAAAATCAACTTTTTTAGAAAATTGCAATTTTAATTTTCTTAAATTCCCCTGATATCAGAGATGCTCCAAAACCAATTTAGTAAATTTTTGAAAAGTATTTTGAAAGTTATGAATTTTTAAAGTTTAAGTTTGGCTAAATGACTTAATCAACCCATTTGATAGGGCTAACCAAGTCCAATCGACATCAAACTTTTATGGTGGGTTCCCCGATCCTAAAGGTCAGTGGAGAATTGATTTCAAGTCAATTTGATGTATGATTAGCTCTAATTAATTAAGGTTCCATTTTGGGTGTTTAAGCCAATTAGGGTTATTCCAAGTGAGTTAACTCAAAACTTATTTTCCCTAGGGTCCTCTGGTCATAAGAAACATCCTCAAATTTTCCTAAAATTTATTTCTCAACATGCTAATTATTGGAATTAAAATAATCAAAACAGCAACATAAATTTAAAAAAATCAATAACTTCTCATAGAAATGGCCTCTGACCTTGGAAAATTTATGGAATGTTCCCAAGTTCAGAGGCTTCAAAAGCCCTATGGTCTCATGCCATGGTGAATTTCCTATATGCATGGAGAATTAAAATAATGCAGAGAGTAAATAAATCATTAAAAATAAAATACTTAATGAAATTAAATGATTTCTTTTCCATATTATTCTCCTCTGTTCACTGAGCAAGAGGGTATTTTTATTTTATTTTTAGGATTTTTCTACACAAAGTTATGAATTTTCAAAGTTTAGGGAATTAAATTAAGAAGAAAATCCCTATTTTTCTATTTATCCAAATCGGCGCCGCGTCAACCTTAGCATCCCCGAACAGCCACGCGACGCTTTCTGGTTCGACGCCGCCATCCGA
The DNA here is from genome assembly GCA_022702705.1 of Papilionanthe hookeriana x Papilionanthe teres. Lineage (NCBI taxonomy): Eukaryota > Viridiplantae > Streptophyta > Magnoliopsida > Asparagales > Orchidaceae > Papilionanthe > Papilionanthe hookeriana x Papilionanthe teres. The sequence goes on from JAKZJZ010002043.1 coordinate 18,761, forward strand.
CTCAGCGCTCCAGGGGCCCGCTGCATCGTTCCGTCTCCTCATACGACTCAATCTGGATCGTTCACCCGCGCGTGTCTCAAATGAACGGTATCCGTTCATCGTCCCCAAGCCTCCTAACCCGAGAACCGTTCACACTAAATCCTTAATATCTCACTCAATACTTAACGGATTTTGGTGTTCTTGTGCTTCTATGGATTCGTCTTGAAGAGACGAACACACCTATACGGTGATCATGCATTGAAATTAAAGCATTTGGAATAGATAATCTCCAAAGGCTCGGGATAAAGAGTTAGCTCAGAGAAGTGTGGCTTCGATCTGAGGGTTGTGTCACCTTCGATTGAGTCCAAACAAGCTCCGAGATGAAGTCTTCCGGCTCGGTGAATTGTCCAGTATGATTTCGACCACAGCTCGATTACAAAGCTTGGAGTCCGGAACATATGGGTGGCCCGGAGAGGGGGCTTTCACCTGGGAACTTCTCTTCGACCTTGTGCAGGTGTAGGTGAGTTTAATTTGACTTTGGTGGAGGATTTGGGAGTGTCCTGTTCGGTTCGAGAATCGAGCTCCAAAATCGAGCTCAATTAGTGGGGATTAGGGCAAGAGGACAAGTGGGGATCAAGTGCTCTATGTGTAGAGAGTGGTCCGGAATGATTTTGCGCAGTTTCCTTAAGGTTGGTTCAAGCACCTCTCCCATGGCCGAGAGAGGGGTGTTTAAATAGGAGAGGCTGGAGGGCCTCCCAGGGGGAGTTAGGGACTGGGATCAGCTGCTCTTGGCAAGAGAAGAACAACTGCAATGGCCACTGGGGATGGGGCAGCTCAGCAGGTGGGAATTCCAAACTTTGGCTCCTCCCAAGGTCTCGGCCATGGTGTTTTCCGGCGACCCAGGTGGCTGGCCGACAGGCATGGGTCACCCTCAGGTCCAGGTGGGTCAGGGCTGGAGGTTTGTGCAGTCAATTGGCCATGGACATGTGTAAAGGGCTTGGATTAAAATGGTATGGGGAGAGGCTCATTTTGGGTCCAAATGGGTCAACCCACCATTTTGGGTTTGGTGCACCCTTCCAAGTTCTGGTTTTGGGCTGGGAGGATCATGTGAGTCAACCTACCAAAGGTAGTGAAGTCCACATCAAGGATTAGGTGGCAAAGTATGGTTTAGAGTGTATCATGTTTAAGGTAAAAAGGGTTTAAAAAAGGTTTAAGAAAGAGATCCCCTCTCTTGCCATTAATGGTTTGGTGAGGTGTAAAGTGGATTCCATGGCTTTCATGGCTCCTATGGGGCTCATGCATGGCTTCATGGCTTGCCTATGGCTTAGGATAAAGCTTGGTCAATTTCATGGAAGTAGAATTTAGGAATTTTGGTATTTTGGTGGAGAATTTTCATGAAGCTTGATTTAGAATGGTTCAATGATGATTTTGAAACTTAGGGGTGATTTTGATTAAATGGATGATGTGGAGAAATGTCATGTGGGCTTTGGATTGAAAACTTGGGCTTTTGAAATGGTCTTGGGTGGGCTTTTAAAGTGGTTTAAGAAAGTGGGCCTTTAGGTATGAAAATGGGCTTTTGAATAGAAAAATTTGCAAAGGGCCATGCCAAATAAATGTTGAGTTTTGTCTAAGGATGTGTCATGTTTGATTTGAAACAAGTTTGGAGTGATTTGGGTTTGAATTGGGTTGAATTTGGGTTGATTTGGTAAATGGGCCAATGTAGGTCAAATTGGGCTAACTTGGGCCAATGTTGGGCTATGGTTGAAATTGATGTAAAATTAATGTTGGGAAATTTTTATGGGAATGTTTCAAAGAGGTTTTGGCTTTGGTTGGGTTTTGATTTTGGGGTTTGGGCTTATTTGGGTTAGGTTTGGGTTTAGTCAAAATTGGGCCTTTTAGTTTTGGGTTGAATTTGAGTGGGGTTTGGGTCCAAATTTTGGGCAAATCATGTTAGTGTTTTGTTTGTGGGGATGTTAAGGAAGGTTTAGAAAAGGTTTGGGGTTAATTGGAGTTGAATTGGGTTAATTTGGGCTAAGTTTGGGTCATGGGTCCAAATTGGGCTTTAAGGTCAAAAGTGAAATTTGATTCAAATGCCAATCAAATTGGACTTGGATTTGGTCTAGATTGGTGTTTGGGATGGTGAATTGAAGTTTAGAATTGAATTGAACCTTAATTTGGGTCAATTGGGTAGGTTTGGTTTGACATTGGGTTCATTTTGGGTTAAAATG
>JAKZJZ010002044.1:0-20962 GCA_022702705.1 Papilionanthe hookeriana x Papilionanthe teres
TATTCAAAAAAAAAAATCTGAAACTTTATACAATCCGCATGCAATTGCACGCACACTATTTATAACCCAATTCTTATTCATTTACATACACATCACACGATTCTATGTATTTACACGACTCACACTTAAACTTTCATATTTACATACACGACACTTTAGAGCTTCGCTTTATTTGAAAATTTGAAAGGATTTGTTTGATATTTGCCATGGCTGGAAAGCGTTGAATTGCATACTAATGATCCTTGCATGCATGCCCACCTATACAAATTGTTCTTTTATAGGGTTAGCAACTTCCTATGCGCTTACATGTTGATCTTTAGTTTCTTTATCTTTATGGCATCTTACTCGTACACCAAAGGCTATATTGATAATCTGTTGATATGTTATGAGAGATTTGAGTGTTATAAATGTAAGTTTTGGTGTTTCATTTGTAATAAGCTTAAAGTTTTGGTGTTCTATTTGTAAAAAAAAAAAAAAAAAAAAATGGAAGTTTTGGATGCATCTCATGCAAAGCTTGGTGATGATCTCTTTGATTTGAAATAACTGTATAGAGTATATCCATATGGTTATGTCCTTGATGGCTTAAATAGTTTGCTAAAATTTTTGTTTATTTTGTTATTTTGTTTATGTGTTGTCATGCACATTTACATATTTCCACAATTTTGTATTGAACTAAATTCTCATACCACCTTTTGGTGTGCCTTTGCGAGGTAAACACGATTGTGGTGGAAATATTGGAGGATCGCAAGGATCACTTTGGAGCCGACCAAAGAAACAACATCAACCTCCACGACGGTAAAATCCGAGCACGCCGCCTACTTGTTCGACGAATGCTTGTAAAGGATGTGATAGTTCTCAATATTATTTGCATACAATTCCATAATTTGAGCCTTCATGTGAATTTCAGCTTCATATGTATTGATTCTCTCATACTAATATTTCATTTTAATCATCTCTCTTGCTTTGAAAGATACAAATAAAGCAGGGAATATTTACTTATTTACACATGGCTCCTATGTTTTTTGTGTGCTGGTATCTAATCTTCATGCTTTTACATATATACACATTTTTCATGCATGATAAAATATATTTTACTTTTTACAGGTTAAAATAGTGGCATTTTTATTATGACATTAAAAAATGATAATAATAAAGAAATAAAAGATCCACATACATATCACTCAATTTTTTATTTTTTTTGTGTAGCATCTGAATTTTACGTCTATACTACATAAGTCTTATGCTTTTATATACTTAAATTTTTCTTATTGCATTTATACCACTCCAAGTCTTTTAAATTTTACAAATAATAATAATAATAATAAAAAAAAATCTCTTCGTGCATGGTTAAGGTGGTATGCATATATATGAAGTCTAAATTTCATGAGTTAGATATGTGAGTTCACTAAGATCGAACGATGTGCAAAGAAATTTTTATTGATAAAATCCTCGATTCAGTGTAAAATTCAAGTGATAAAAATATGAAAAGCAAAGTTTACATGATGTGTGGATATCTATGAATCAAGAAATTTGGTAGTTCTATTGAGTACAACTTTATGAGAATTTCTAATTTCCTAGACTCTTTTGATGATTCATATGTGGCGCTTAACTTGAGATGAGCATCATGTGTTTACATATCTAACTCCGAATTTTAATCTCTTTTATATGCACTCGCTTAACTTACGCATGAAAGGTTATATCTGTAGTTCTTTTAATATGCTATGTGAAGTTTGGGTGCTAAATATGTAAATATGTGAGGAATCGGATGACATGTATACCGAATATATTGGGTCGTTTATGTACCTACTTGTTGCATATGTACATGAAAGATTATCTTGATGACATTTTCATAATAATTGAAAAGAAACTTGGGAAGTGGCAAAGTTGGGATGTTAGTATATGAGAGTCGGATGATATATTAGAATAATTTTGGAGCATCATTTCACTTATGCATAGTTTATCTTGGGCGAACTATGAATAAATTGTAATTCATTCTATCCATGCAATGCTATATGTGACAAGATTGATATTAATTTTGGAATAATTTTGGATTAATTGTTTTAGATCTTGTTATATGTTTGTTTTATGAGTTGATTTACATTTGTTTTACTCAATGGTCGTGTGTTTACTTATTTAGCACCTTAAACTTTAAACCCTTGCATGAACATCCTTGTATTTGTGGGTGAAAAACTATATTGGTGATATTTTGATATGTTGTAAAAAAGACTTGGGTGACAAATTCAAAAGAGTGGAATTTAAGAATGCGATATACAAAACACATAGGAGCTGGGTAAAGTCGAGCTTGAACAATCCTCTCCATTTCAAATCTTTTCTTCTTATTATTATTATTTTTCTTTCTTTTTTCGTACTATTATAATTCCAATAATATATTTCATTTGTTTCAATTGAATGGATTATTTCTCATACGAATTTCTCTCGTGTGCCTTTTGCGAGGTACATCCAATCGTGGTCAAGACGTTGAAGGATTGTGAAACTACTCCAAGGCGGACAAAACGGACAACATCATACTTCATTTGGGTGAGATCCTTCCAATTTTTATTTCATGAGTAAGACGACATAAAATTTCAAGTTCATTTGAGCTTAATTTGATGAGTTATGAGATGAATAAGCTTAAGAGGGCATTAAGATAATTAAAAGGCTTTAACCTTAATTAATGTTTAGGCTTAACCAGAAGAAAGGGTAAATATTTGATCCCGATTTTTTATTTGGATGATTGAAACTAAAAGAGTTAAGGGGTAGAAACCCATTAATCACCTTAAACATTTAAAAGAAGAAGCCTTAATTAATCTAATCATTAAATTTTGGAAGATAATTAAGAAATGGATCATTAAGGTTAAGGGATCTTGATATAAGAAGATTCTAATACTTTGAAATTGAATCCCTAATCAATGATTTAATTAAATATCATTAAGTTCTTATTAATTAATTAAGCTATACAATGATAATTGAAACTAACGAAAGGAAGATAATTTAAACAAGTTTTCATAATTAAACTAAAACTTAAAACATTAAAACCAATTTGAAGTAAAAAAATCAGATTAAAAGAAACTTAAAATATCAAAATTAACTTGAAATTGTTTAAGACTTAAATCAAAACAAATTTAAAATACCAAAGATTAACTTGGAACAATTCATGATTAAAACATCATAAATTAAAAATTAAATCAGTTTAAAACATTAAAATTAATCTAAAATATTAAGATCATTTCAAACATAAAGACTTAAATGAATTAAACGACTTGAACGCTTTTCCAATTCAAAATGATTTAAAACACCTAAAAAGATCAACTAAAACTTTATAATTAAATCAAAAATCACTTTAAATCTCCAACTCGAAAAGTTCGATTAAGAATGGTTAAAATCTTTAATGAATCAATTTGCCCCCTAAAGGCTTTCATCATCATAACTCTTGAATGAAGCATTAAATGAAATGTCACCTTACTCATTAGGATGATCAAACATCCTAATTCACTAGCGTAAATAACTCTGGATGAGTGATTCATCACCACAATGAAACTAATCGAACTCAAAATGATCCCTGAAGTATTTAGGAAGATGTTCAGAATTCAGTTCTGAACACTTCTCTAACTTGATGGGATGTTTTAAAAGAACAGTGAGACTTCATTGTTCTTTCGTGAAGAAAATCATCCTTAATAAAATAGAGGAACCTAGACGTCATAGGAATTGACTAGTGATAGGATTAGGATTTTGGTAGATAACCAAAACTATCCCTTAGTTTTATCTAGGTATTTGCTCTGACGTGTGTTTCAAGTGCAGGTTAAAATGAAAGGAATGCTCACTAGGTACGCTTTTAAGTTTGTTGCAATTTACATTTAGCAATTTATTAAATGTCTTACTTTCCTATACTTGTAAATGCATGAAAATGATCGAACCCAATATGTTTAAGCAACTCAAAATTTAATCACCAACAAAACAGAACTACAACTACAACTAAATTAAAACGTCTCATTGAATGATCGGGAATACCTCGGATGATGTAACCCACGTGTTGCTAACGGGATTTCCCACGGTCTAAATGAAAGTGTGGAACTCATTCAGTTGAGTTTAGCAAATTCATCTAGACTAAGTGAATTCAATGAAAATAATGGTCTTCGGGATGACGGGTCGGTTACGTTTAAACAACTTTAAGATTTGTTTTAATTAAAATATTAAAAACACTTGGATTTTAAGATTTTCTCTAAACCAAAACACTTCTCTCATCCTTTGATTTATGACTTCTAAAACTAAACCTCTGCAACAACAAGGAGCTCGGAGCATGGTGGGCAGCACGACCATCGTCATCAGCAAAACCTGAGTCTACTTCAGCAAAACTTTCTTAGAATTAAACAACCAAGCCATAGGATGTCGAGGTAGTTTGCCTAGTGCAACATAAATCCTCAACCTTTTGTTAGGCATTTACCTTGTAAATTAAGCCCTAACCGGTCTTAGGATTCCGAGGTAGTCGTCCGATACGACATAAACCCTCACATCTTCGAGGCTATTTGTTTGATTTTATCATACAAATATAAGCCCTAATTAATTAAAATTGACAAGATCAAAACATTTAAATAAATATTAGGACTTTCCTAAACTCAAGCCAAACAATAGGATAGTCGGGAAATTATCGAAGTTCACTTCGAATCAGTGATTTCTCCTACCTCTCTTCCTTTGGATTCACAAAACAAAATGTTCCAAAATTTGATCCATTCCCTATTGAAATTCCAAAATTCAATCTTTGAAAACCTTAAACTTTGAAATTCTTGAGAGCGGAATTATTGGTTATTATCGAGAGTTTTCTTAGGTGATTCCCGTCACTTAAGATGTAATTAACTATAGGGGCTTGCCCTTATAGGGAATTTTAAAGAACCCGAGTAATATAAACCCTGTTTGATACTTTCATATTAAGCGAGGGAATTTGTCGGCTTATAAAATTGGTTCGCAAACCAAACGGATGTCACAAAACTTCTAGTTTATTTGATCGAGCCCCACCATCAGCGATTGTCTATCCTTAGGGATAGATATACGGTTTGTGGTGCGGTGCTCGTTTATATAAACTATTTGGGGATGTGAGATCGGTTTAATCTCATATCTTAAAACTTTCAAATTTAAAAATTATTTTCAAAATCAAATACTACTTTCTAAATTATATATATTTAAATTAAATTTAAAATAAAAATTCGCCGCACAACTTCGTTAGGCGACCACTTTTCAAAATAAAACACACGACCTAAAAATAATGCCGACAATTTCAGGCGACTCACGTGGGAGAATTCCTCTCTCCATTATAATCAAATAATTCGCTTTCAAAAATCGGTAGTGTATCCATGTCCCTAATGGATCAAACTACCCTTCTTTCCGTTGGAATACTATGTTCATTTCTATCTTGAACAAGTATAGCCAACATTCTCTCGGATTTAGGAGCCACTGTTTAGACACCCCTAAACGGAGAGGTTCCGAGATCCTTTTACCTCATTTACGAGGTGGGGTGGACCCCCAATAGGTGTTAGTTTAGGAGTGATCCTTCGAGTCGGGAAGTCTTGCTTAAGACTTTCTTTTCCTTTCGAATCGGATTCCTTACCTTCTCTTCACCTTTGAACATTCCGTTCTAAATAAACAAACCCTCTAATAAGTGATTCTTTTAACAAATGATTCTTTTTTATAAATACATGAACAAAGAATGAGTTCGGACTCTTTTCAATTTCTTTTCGTCCTGAAGAAAAGAAGCATAGCTTGGGACTGACAACCAGAATCTACCTTGCAGAAATGGAAGCCCCGAAACTGATTTTCTCCTTCACCAACGGACTGGACTTCGCTGTCTATAAGGATGAACCGCCCGACAATGGGGTCATCCGATTTGGACGAGGATTTGAAAACACAAACGTCGAGGTCACCGACGTCTCCCTCTTTGCACCGACGAACAAGGTATCCGGAGCCGAGGAACCACCGCTCGAGTTCAACCTTAGGTCGACCCAAGAGTTTCCTCCCCGCAAAGGGTCCCGACTAGGAGGAGTACCGCTCTGTCCGCGGGAGGACCGTTCTCACTACCCCCACCTGGTCTAGTTGTTTCGCACCTACCCCGACTTCGCCAAATCAAAGGGGAAAGGAATCCGGAAGCTATGATAAACCTGTTACCGTGGAGGGTACGGATCTTCTCGTAAGACCTTCGTCTTCGAAATCGGGTCCGGTTCGAAGATTCCTTCGCCGACAAAGACCCAAAGAAGAAATAGAAATAGAAGGATCGCCGGGAAGCCGGAGCTGCCGAGATTGCCTTCTGGAGGAAATTCCGGAGTTACCGGAATATACACCGCTACCGGAATATACACCACCGCCCGACTACATACCACTTTTGGGAGGAAGCGAGGTTCCATCCCCTCTCGCCGCAGAGGATGAGGAGAATGTTCGCAAGATTGCTGCCATATTACCACGGCCCGCATACTACAACGATAGCCGCAAGAAAAGAATCGGAACTACGCCGTTTGCTCGATCGCAAACTTTGGTAGAAAAGGCTAGCGAAGAAGGAAAACCGCGCCGTGTCGGAAATTCTACGAAGGATAGGGCGGGTGCCGGTCAAATCCCGTCTTGGGCCCCGAGTAGAACCCGCCGTCATGATAGAAAAGCCAAGCAAGAGAATGAAGGCTAGCCGCCTGCCGTAGTATCGGGGTTACAGATTAGGGAGGATACCACCTTCCGGCATTTGGCCGATGCACCATCCGGTCATAGACCTTCTCGTCGCTAGAAGGATGGTGTGGCGTCCCACTACGGGGCGATTGAGACCGAAACGACGGCCCGAGAAAGAAAGTCTCGCCGGGAGGCCGGAATGCGAAGAAAGTGCTACTTGCGATGAAGGGGACTCGTGAAAAAGGACCCGGCAACCATCGCATGACAACCACAAAGATACACAGAAAGCTCCGCTAGAAGATGCCATGGAAAAGTTGAGAACCGACATCCGACGGTTGGCAAAAGAAAGAGAAGAAAAGTTCGGAGATGAGATCGACTCATCGGAATTCATGGACAACGAATATGCGGAAATCAACATGGTTGAGACACGAGCTTCATCGGCTTCTCAAGGTGCTCCTGCGGCCGCAGAAGAGAGGAGCCGGAGCCGATGAAGAGACGGCTTCGGGAAAAGGACGACACGATCGCTCGAATGGCGAAGAGGATGGAAGAGATGGCCGTAGCTCTAGCCACTCTCCAAAGTCAAGTACAACCACATAGAGAGACACCCCCGAAGTCATTCACATCGTAGACGGAGGAAAGGAGATTACATCCGTCGATGGGGATGACCAGCTGAAAAAGGATACAACACGAAAGTATGATCCACGAAAAGGATATCAAGAACTTGGTAGAACGAGCGAGTGCGAGAAGCCCTAGCACAATCGAAGAACGGGACATCTATTCGGACGGGTAGACCTTACCCGGAAGAATTCGACGCTGTCCAATACCCAAAGGGCTTCGTACCACCTCTGTTTAAGACCTTCGATGGAACCGGGAACCCCCGACAGCATGTTGCACACTTTCGTGCCAGTTGTTGCAATGCCGGCGGGAGCGATGCGCTACTCTTCCGACAGTTCGTTAGCGGTCTGTCGAGAATCGCCTTCGGCCGGTATGCGGAATTACCCAACGGATGCAGTAAAGACATTCTCGGAGCTAGAGAGCCTCTTCATTAAGCGATTTGCCGGAGCTCGAGCACCACATCACTATAGGTGATTTAGTGGTAGAGAAACAAAGGCCGAATGAAACTCTAGTGGATTACATACTTCGATGGAGAAATTTAAGTATGAAGTGTGAACCACAACTGCAAGAACAACATGCGATCGGCATCTTGCTTAAAAGCATTCACGGCCCGATAGCACTTCTCCTCAAGGGATTCACTATTAAGACTTTTGAGAAGTTGTTAAGCAAGGCCGGAAGCTTGCAAGAAGAGGCGAAGCAATTAAGTTTTGCCGACAAGACGGACAAGCGAAGCCGGTGAAGACTTTCGAAAAGAAATGCGGGGTCGTTGCAGCGAGTTGACAAAGGCAAACAACCGATGCAAATACCACCAGAACGGCCGCAGACGAACCACAACAAAATTACCGAGCAACCCGGTCCAGCTATCGGTCGTCTCCGCGAGTATGAACAACCGTCTCGTCCGCAACGTACATTGAGGGAGCTTCGAGCGAGAGAATATCCGTTCAAAAATGAAGCGAGTACCAAAGATGTTCCGTAGCTTAATGAAAACTCCGGATTTCCAGCTGCAGAGCCCAAAAGACCGGAGGAAGTCAACAAGAAAGGTGATCCCAACTTTTGCCCCTACCATCGAATGCTTGGGCACAAGATAGAAGACTGCATTACCTTCGAAAAGTTGGCTCAACGACAACCTTCGGAAAGGAAATATAACAATCCCGAAGGAGTACATGAAGGAACCCCAGAAAGGAGGTTCCGTCAATGTTATCTCAACCGATCCCGTCATTCCGATAGATCCCTATGCAACTGACGATGGATGGACTACCTCCTGGACGAGATCTTCGAAGAAGATTTTAGACAACATCCGAACCGCTTCGGTGCGAGCTTCAATTCAGAGTTCGAGACCTGTTAAGCCGGTACTATCACTTGCGATAGAAGAACCACCTCGACAGGAGACAATCGAAGAGAAGAAGAAAATTGACGAAGAAGAGGGACCGAGACTCCTAAGGCTAGACTAGGGGTCGCTTATCCTAGGATAGTTGTTTCCGATTCGGGGGAGAAATCCCTCGAACCTCCGATTTTGTATGATTATCCGCTCACTTCGGTGGGATCATATAATGATAAGGGTGATGGCGTTGGCTACGTTTTGATCGTTTCTAACGATTACGTAACTAGCGACAATCCGGGCGTCGATTTCGATACCAACAACAATTCTCAAATCATACAAGATCTCGACGATCAAAATGACGAAGAAGGCATCCATCAAGGAGGCTACGAGAGTTCAACAAGCAACGGATCTATCCGTGAGTTTCGAGGAGCTCCGAGTTACAATAGAGTTAGAGCCTTCGGATTTGGAAGATAATCCGGAAGAGCCGATCATTCCGATTCAGGAGGAGACACCGACAAACTCAATACTAGATTCGAAGAAATTACGAAGTCAACCTAAGAAGTGGAAAAGTTCTACCTCCAAGAATGGGTCCAAAAGACAAAGGAAAGCGGTGGTTGTTCAAGAAGAACCAACCCCGGCGAGAAGACATACCCATTCGAGAAGAAGCCGAGACACGGGAGAACAAAGTGGACTACAACGTGCTAGCCCATCTTAGGAAACTACCGACCAAGCCGAGTATCTACGATGCTCTCATCTTATCAAAGGAGATGAGAGAAGCTCGATCAAGGCCTTACTTGATCCGGAAATTTGCTTAGCTCAAATGGCCGGAGATTCCTTGGATGAGGTTTGCTCGTTAAAGGAACGACGAGGTGTTACCTTCACGAACAATGACCTACTACTTGGGACGACGGATCACAACCGACCGTTGTACATTTCGAGTTACAATTGGGAAGTTTACGCTCTCCGCAGTTTTGGTGGATCCGGGAGCATCAATCAATATAATGAGTCTTCGAACACTAGCATACTTGGAAATTGATGCTCGTGAGCTCGAGGCCGACAAAATGTTATTAAGAGGATTCAACCGAGAAAGGAGAAAGAGCCCTCGGGTCAATAACGCTACCGATGAAGACCGGTGATTTAGCAAAGACAACCGCAAAATTTCATATAATCGATTCGAAACGTCGTTCAACGCTCTATCGGGCCGACCATGGATACATGAAAACAGGATGGTACCATCATCTCCGCATCGGTGCATCAAATATTACGATGGAGGGGAACGAGTGCATCAAAGGAGACTTACAACCATTCTCCGTACATGAAATTGGAATCCATGAAGATGCAGCTTATTATGCACCGCCAAAGAAAACAATCTTCTCCGGAGATACCATAACAAATGAAGCAAAGAAAGTTCGGGACAACGAAGAACCCGAAGTTCTAGTCCAACGATCACTCACCACTCCCTTCCGGCGAGATGGTGAAGGTTTCTCCACAACTCGCATCCGAGGTCGAGGCCGGGGACGAGGCCGTGGTAGAGACACTAGGACAATTGGACGAAGAAACCAACCATCAATGTTGATTGGGTTGATAGTTACGAAGAAGAAAAAGAAATCAAGCAAGAAGCGAGCAACAATAAGTCGAAAGAAGCCGCAATACAAGATCTCCCTCGAAGATGAAAAGAACGAAGAATACAAATCAATGTACGAGAAGATTAACCACTACGTACATACTATGACCCTAACTCCGATCCATTCTAATAAGATCGAGGGTATGGAGGTCAAAGAGGTACGTAGTGACGGTGCAAAGCCGATCAAATTCTACCGTGGTGCTTCTTCCTCCAAAGCTGAAAATAATGTACAATTCGAAGATGTCACTTCATCGAATTAATGGAATTACCTTTTGAGTGGTACTCTCCCTGTGTTCAAAATTTAATTCAACGTGGTTTCTTACCTCGACAATGGACAAAAGGCCAATCACAACATTTTGAAAAGTTATGGAATAACTCCGGCCGTCCTCCCAATTCAAAGTATGGACTCGGATTCGGCACGGTAGGGTCGGTTCGACGATACCGAATTTTGCTTGGTTGTCACTTGCAAATCCAATGAAAACTGCATGGAAACTACGAGACGAACTCGAAGATTTACAAATTGGAGACGCTCCACCGGAATTTGAAGAAGAAATCAAATCTACGATAGATGAGTTAACGGAAGTTAACTCGGGTACTAGCGAAGAGCCTGGACCTACCTTTGTTAGCTCCTTACTCAATAAAGAAGACTCCGAAGAAATAATCAAATTGTTAATGGAATTTAAGGACTCGTTTTGCTTGGAACTACGATGAAATGCCGTGATTAGCTCCGGAGGTTGCGAGTCCATAAGCTAGGAGTGGATCCTACTCGTTCCAGTCGGACAAGGTCCCGAGAAGAATGCGTCCGGAAATCGAACAACAAGTCATAGCCGAAGTTAAAAAGCTAATAGACGCTAAATTTGTCCGTGAAGAACAATACCCGACCCGGTTAGCCAATGTGGTGCCGGTCGGAAAGAAGAATGGTCGGATCGGAATTTGTGTGGACTTCGGAGATTTAAACAAGGCATGTCCAAAAGATGAATTCCTCTACCAATTCCAGACCGATGATCGATATTGCTTCGACACATGAAATATTCTCATTCATGGATGGATCTTCGGGATACAACCGGATAAAAATGGCTCCGGAAGATGAAAAGCTTACAGCGATTCGAACGCCGATCGGAGTATTTTGCTACACGGTGATGCCATTCGGACTGAAGAACGCAGGAGCAACCTACCAGAGAGCGATGACAAGAATTTTTGATGATCTCATCCACAATCAAGTCGAATGCTACGTGGACGATGTCGTCATCAAAAGCAAAGTAAAGGAAAACCACCTGTATGATTTGAGAATTGTTTTCGAACGATTAAGACAATTTAACCTTAAGATGAATCCCTTAAAATGCGCCTTCGGCGTCACCTCCGGGAAATTCTTAGGATTCGTTGTCCGACATCGTGGAATTGAAATCGATCCGGAGAAGATTAAAGCTATCTTAGAAATGCCGCCTCCCAAAACCTTAAAACAACTACGATCTTTTCAAGGGAAGCCGGCATATCTTCGACGCTTTATCTCAAACTCGTCGAGTAGGTGTCGGCCTTTCTCGGCACTAGTTAAAAAGGACGCCAAATTTATTTGGGAAGAGAAATGCCGAAGGCCTTCGAAAACATTAAACAATATTTAGTGACACCTCCCGTCTTAGCGACCCCGAGTCTCGGGTAGGCCAGCGATACTTTACACCGCGGCTTTAGACGACTCTCTCGGAGCCTGTTAGCCGAGTCAATGATGAGGGTAAAGAAAATGCTCTTTACTACTTAAGCCGTCGTTTACTCCCGACGGAAGTAAGGTATCCCGCAATTGAAAAGCATTGTTTGGCCTCGATCTTCGCCGCTCAAAAGCTCAGGCACTACATGCTTTCTCATAAGGTCAACTTGATTTCGAAATTTAATCCATTGCAATACTTGATGACTCGTCCAACACTTTCCGGCAGACTTGCCAGATGGTCAATGATATTATTGCAATTCGATATAACTTTCGTGCCTCTGCGTGCCGTAAAGGGACAAGTCTTAGCAGACTTCCTCGCAGACACACCCTTTGCCGGCCGAATCTCCTCTCAATGACGATCCGCCGGATGAACAAATAATGAGCCTAGAAGACCCCGATGATCGACGTTGGGAATTGTATTTCGACGGAGCATCTTCAGCACACAAAGACGAAGAATCGCAAGTGATAGTGCCGGTAAGGCGGGAATCGGGCTAATCTTTATAACACCGGAGCGGGGGATGTTAAGATACTCCTACCACTTGACGTAACCGTGTACAAACAACAAAGCAGAATACGAAGCCCTCATAACGGGATTGGAATTAACCATTCAAATGGGGATAACCGACATCAACATCTACGGGGATTCACGATTAATCATTCAACGGATCGCTAGGACAATACAGGATTTTTAAACCAAGACTCGAACAATACTTCCGAGTATGCTATACAAGTTGTTGGAACGGATTCCAAATGTGACAATCTACAAAATTCCTAGAAAAGAGAATGCTTTAGCGAGATGCTTTAGCCCGTCTCGCAAAAGAATTTGCTCGTTTGCAAGATGAATCGATGGAAGTGTCGGTTCACGGACGTCGAGTCCTATCACGACTTGACATAGACATGATACACAAATCGGAAAAAGAAAAAGAATCAGTTGCAGCGGTGACGGAAAACACGGAAGATTGGCGACAGCCATTGATGACTACTCGCGAAACAGGAAAGCTACCGGACGATAGGTCGCTAGCCCATCGGATCAAGAAAAGAACTACGTCCTACGCATTAATAAACAACACATTATACGGAAGGTCTTTTGATCAAATGTGGCTAAGGTGCCTAAGCGGGTCCGAGGCCCGTGAAATTGTTAAAGAGGTGCATTCGGGACTCCGTGGCGCTCACCGATCGGGTCCAAAGATGAAAATGAAAATTAAAAGACTAGGGTACTACCGGCCCTCGATGATGACCGATCGCATGAAAATCGCCAAGAGCCGTCACCAATGCCAAGTGCACGGAGTGGTTCTACACCAACCTCCAAATGTGCTACACCCGACAATTGCGTCGTGGCCATTCGAATGTTGGGGCACGGATATAGTGGGTCCGATAGAACCACCATCTTCGAAAGGACATCGTTTCATTCTTGCGGCTACGATTACTTTTCCAAGTGGGCGAAGCGGTTCCACTTAGAGAAGTGAAAGCACACCACGTGCTACGGCTTTTCAAGAACCAAGTTGTCTACCGTTTCGGAGTGCCGCGCGAGATCATCTCGGATAATGGGTCGGCATTCGAAGCACACAAATCAACAATTTTGTCGGAAGACACGGAATCGACCGGCGATACTCAACAATTTACTACCCAAGAGCAAACGGCCTCGCCGAGGCTTTTAATAAAACTCTCGTTCAAATCTTAAAGAAAACCTTGGACGATAATAAGAGAAATTGGCACGAGAAATTGTTAGAAGCCTTATGGGCCTACGGACGACCTTCGGAACCCCTACTCAAGCTACACCTTACGCTCCGGTGTATGGGTCCGAGGCGATGTTACCTTTAGAGGTTCGGCTTCCTTCACTCGAATTGCAATTGCAAACAAGATCACGACGAAGAAAACGCCGGACTACGACTCGAAGAATTAGAAAGCTTGGAAGGGAAAAGACTTGCAAGCACAACGGAATTTAGAACTATACCAAGCTAAGATGGTTCAAGCCCATGACAAACCGGGTCCGCCCAAGAACCTTCAAAGTTGGTGACTTAGTTCTCGTTCTCAAGAGACCTATTCTTGCACACCGCAAGATAGGAGGAAAATTTGAACCCACTTGGGAAGGACCGTTTGTGGTTGAAGCAGGTATACTCGGGAGGCTCCTACCGCCTAGTGAATTGCCAGGGAGAACGACATATGCTTCCGATCAACGGACGATACTTGAAAAAGTATTACGCTACCTGATGTTTCGAAGGAATGAATTCTTCATCCCTAAGAAACACGGGCGAAGTAATTACTTATGATTGGGTCCGAACCCAAAAAAATAATAAAATGTGCTAAAATAAATAAAATCATGATAATAAAGTTTTCCTCGTTTTCTTTTTCAAATCAAATCTCTTCCCTCATCTTATCTTACTTCATTCCTGTTAAATTTCAAAATATAAGAATAATAAAAAAAATGTATCTTTAATAAACATTTTCTTAATGTTCTTGTTCTTAGTACAACCCCTGATCCTTTTCCTTGTCTTTTCGCAAAGAAATGTCGAACGGGCGGTTGGTCTTGAACTTTAAGAATGGCGTAAGCCTTGCACTCGATGAAAAGAGGGTGAAAGATGGAGCGATAATCGAGATTGACTCGGATTTCGCACCGGCAGCCTACGATACGAGGAAAGTGACCGGGTCCCGAGTTACCGAGAAGAACTGCCGGACGGACAGATGATGAAAGTGGGTGGCCCAAGCCACCAATCCAACAACAAGAAAAGAAAAGCAAACACCGAAGAAGACAAGAAAATGAAGTCCGTAGTCGCTACGGCGGAGGGCAGGCTTGTCGGCGCCGCGCCCGCAGAGATTCAAGAAGTTCGGAGAGCTACTCTCGCGCCCACGCAACGAAGAAATAAGAATCGTCGTATCCGTAAAATGTTAACAAAACTAGCCGCGGACCGGCCGCGACGAGACGAGCTTACTACGCCGAGTACGTACACTTCGAGGACACCGGTTCACCGGGAACTCGAAGAAAGGAGGCCAGCTCCTAGAATAACGAAAAGAACCGTGGAAATCTCCGGAAGATCGAAGGAAGAAGGCTACCACGCCACCGGATAGAACCACCGGCAGTGCATGACCTTGTTGCAGAAGCAACCCCGGGGATGTCCCGACGGCATCATCCCCGAGGAGCCGAGGTATGCGTGGGAACGTGAAGGGATTGAACCATATATCCCACAATATGTCACAAGGCCTCGCCATCTGCAGATCATTCCGGAATACGAGCCGGAGAGGATGCGGAATGTTGAAAAGAAAACTTTCGAATACTTCGAGAGAATTAAAGGAAGAAGAATCAACATACTAGAAGGCCTCGAGCTACACACCGACGTATTCTCGGAGTATGAACAACGAGCAAATCGTGGATTGTATCCGGGACCCGAAAAGAATGGGCCGAGCAGGCCGCCCGAGGGAAAACACATACTCGGAACCCCGGAGATGGATGCCGGGGAAAGGAAGAATCACAATACAATGTGGATGCTTGCTACAACTTTGTCGAAGACGAAAGGGAAACCCACCGGGGATACTCCGTCATGAGCAAGTGGATCTGATGCCATTAGTTATCAAGAGAATGGTAAAAAGATTGATAACATGGAGGGTACTGCTAGCAGATTGCATACCCAATAGCTGCATTATCAACATCTACAAACAGGGTGACTGCATACCCCCACATATTGATCACCACGACTTCGTCGGACCTTTCGCACGGTCTCTTTCTTGAATGAGTGCAACATCATGTTCGGATCCGACCTCCGGATAGCGAGGCCGGGTGAGTTCCGAGGGCCGGTAAAGATACCTTTACCGGTGGGTTCCGTCATGATACGCAAGGTAACGGAGCAGTATATCGCAAAGCATTGCATACCGGAGTGCCGGTGGAGCGAATCTCGGTTACTTTCGGGAGGATGGACGACAGCGAAAATACCTTACCATTTCCAACCAGATCCAGAGCTAGAGAACCTCCGGCCTTACGAGCTGTGAGTTACATGGGAAATATCACACCTCCAATGTACATCCAGTCGGCATCCTTGCCAAGGATGGCTTGGAAGGTGATGTTATTGACCATGTACCTCACTATTCAGACATGGATTTTTGACGGATGATTCTTTTGATGGATCAACAAAGATCATACACGATCCGTTTTGAGTCTACATGGATTGTATGAAATATATTCCAGATCGAGTTGTACGACGTATTTTCAACATGATTGGAATGAAAGTGACCATGTCACGTTTTTGGCCTTCACCTCTTTTGTGCAAATTGATTGGGAAACGCCATTAAAGTTAAATGAACTTCGAACAAAGAACAGAAAAGAAAAAAAAAGAGAATAAAAGAAAACTTTCTAAAAAAAATCTGAAAAATGACAAATACCAAATTCGCATGAACATTAAATAAACAATAAAATAAAATAAATCATTAAAAGATAAACGAAATCAACACAAATCTCAAATTCAATCTTTCTAAATTCCGAATCAAATTTCAATCTTTTCAAACTTCAAAATCAAATTCCATCCTTCCAAACTTCAAAATCAAATTCTCAATCAAATTCCAAATCCACTCTCGATCAAATTTCAAATTTGATCTTCCCAAATCTCAAATCAAATTCTCAATCAAAATCCAAATCCAATCTCGATCAAGTTTCAAACTTGATCTTTCAAATTTCAAATCAAATCTTAAATCAAGTTTCAATCGAGTTCAAACTCATCCTTCCAAATTTCCAAATTTCCAAATTCAATCTTTCCAGACTTCAAGTCTCAATCAAATTCAAATTCAATCTCTATCAAATCTCAAATCCAATCTTCTAGATCTCACATCAAAATTCAAAACTTTTGGGTCGAGGATTTTACATCCAAGACTGCACCGCTTTAGGATTCTCTTCCTATTGCACTGAAATACATCAAAATTCAAAACTTTTGGGTCGAGGATTTTACATCCAAGACTGCACTGCTTTAGGATTCTCTTCCTATTGCATTGAAATACACCAAAATTCAAAACTTTTGGGTCGAGGATTTTACATCCAAGACTGCATCGCTTTAGGATTCTCTTCCTATTGCATCGAAATACACCAAAATTCAAAACTTTTGGGTCGAGGATTTTACATCCAAGACTCGCATCGCTTTAGGATTCTCTTCCTATTGACCGAAATACACCAAAATTCAAAACTTTTGGGTCGAGGATTTTACATCCAAGACTCGCACTCGCTTTAGGATTCTCTTCCTATCGCACTCGAAATACATCAAAATTCAAAACTTTTGGGTCGAGGATTTTACATCCAAGACTCGCACCGCTTTAGGATTCTCTTCCTATTGCACTCTGAAATACATCAAAATTCAAAACTTTTGGGTCGAGGATTTTACATCCAAGACCGCACCGCTTTAGGATTCTCTTCCTATCGCACCGAAATACATCAAAATTCAAAACTTTTGGGTCGAGGATTTTACATCCAAGACCGTACCGCTTAGGATTCTCTTCCTATTGCACCGAAATACACCAAAATTCAAAACTTTTGGGTCGAGGATTTTACATCCAAGACTACACTTGCTTTAGGATTCTCTTCCTATTGCACTCGAAATACATCAAAATTCAAAACTTTTGGGTCGAGGATCCAAGATCGCACCTGCTTTAGGATTCTCTTCCTATCGCACTGAAATACATCAAAATTCAAAACTTTTGGGTCGAGGATTTTACATCCAAGACTGCACTGCTTTAGGATTCTCTTCCTATTGCACTGAAATACATCAAAATTCAAAACTTTTGGGTCGAGGATTTTACATCCAAGATTGCACTGCTTTGGGATTCTCTTCCTATTGCACTCGAAATACATCAAAATTCAAAACTTTTGGGTCGAGGATTTTACATCCAAGACTGCACTGCTTTAGGATTCTCTTCCTATTGCACTGAAATACACCAAAATTCAAACTTTTGGGTCGAGGATTTTACATCCAAGACCGCATCGCTTTAGGATTCTCTTCCTATTGCACTCGAAATACATCAAAATTCAACTTTTGGGTCGAGGATTTTACATCCAAGATCGCACTCTGCTTTAGGATTCTTTCCCTATTGCACCGAAATACATCAAATCAAAATTCAACCTTTGGGTCGAGGATTTTACATCCGAGACTGCATTGCTTTAGGATCTTTTCCCTATCGCAATGAAATACATAACATCAAAATCAAACTCTTGAGGTTAAGGATTTTACATCCAACACCACTTTGCTCTGAGGTATCTTCTCATTGCAACGATTCAATCTAATCAATTCAATTTTCTTTCGAGGTTGGAGATGTTACATCTAAAACCTCAAAATCCTAATTTTCATTTCAAATCAAATCCCTCAAATTAATTTTGACAAAACTTCAATCTAAATTGAAACTCCAAACTAAAATTTAAACTCACACATCAAAACATAAATTGAAACAAAATAAAATCTAAATCGAAATTCCCTCAGATCATGTGATTTGGGATTTACCTCCTTTTCCTTTCCCCGGCGAGAGTTCAAGAATCTCCGGTTCCGGAGATATACTTGACACTCCCCAGCGAAACTCTTCTACTTCGTCCTAAGTTCGTCACTTGGACATCTCGTGTTGGTTTTGTTGATCGCTTCGGTCAACACCAATACGCGCGGTGTGCTCCGCCGACTCACCACACCTATCGGGGGTCCATTTGTTGACCTCATTTTTGATGAGGTCTTCCTTTCTTCTTTTTAGTGCTTAGGATCTAGCCTTCAGGCTTTTCCTTTGACTATCTTAGAGGACTAGAATTGGGACCCGCCTTTTAGAAATTCAAACCACTTCTAAACTCCCTGCAAACTCCACAAACTTGACTATAGACCCCTAATCACCTAGAGGGTTGAAATCAAATATGGAAGTTTAAAGGATGAGTTCCTATAGGACTCTTTGGCCTTAGGATCGCCACAGGTGGCCCGGTCCAGTGAAGGGGCCGACATACACTACACTTACACACTACATTTCCACACACTTCCTAAAACCACACCCATACCCAACTTGACCTCCCGACTCATGTAGGTGATTCACATGGATGGTCCTTAACCCCTAAGCCCTCAGGCAAGAGGGTTAGGAACAACATAGTGAATGCCTCAAATGAGTCCTTTCATGGCTCATATGGGCTTGAAATGGCTTCATGGCTCAACCAAAATGATTTCACCCCACTCAAATTCACCCAATCTTAAATTTCCCAAATTTTCAATTTTTGACCCCGGGACCCTACACCTACTAAACCTACCCAAAACCCTCGAAATTACCCAAATTTTTGCAAAATTTCCAAATTACCTAAAATTTTCCAAAATCAATCCCAAACACCTCCACATCACTCAAATTGATCATCCATACCCAAAAATACCAAAAATTCCAAGAAAACCTCCCAATACCCTCCAAATAACCCAAAATACCCTTTTTAACCAAAAAATCTAAAAATTCCAAAAATTCCCAGAAAATTTCAGAAAATTCCAAATATTCCCAATTTCATTTTGTTCAACTACACCATAGGCCAATTTTGTCAATTTGACCCAATTTTATCAAAATTCCCATTTCACCCGTTTTTGACGTGACCGTCGACGAGGATATCCAAACGACCTCGGATGACGAAACGGACTGCGCCGTTACGTCCAGAACGTCGATTTTAGCCAGGTAGGATACCCATTTTACAAGTGTTCCGTGCACGAGCAAATTGCACGAAAATCGATGCATGCTATTTAAAATTAAAAAAAAAGAGGAAATCTCCTATTTAAACCTCGCAACAACCTAACCCTAAACCCCGAATTCATTTTTCATTCGGCGCCCCCACTCCACTCACGGATAGAGAGCCGAAAATCCCTCACACGAGTTTCTTCTCCCCGGCATGCCCTAGCCGAGTTCTCCATACCGCAGCTCCCCTCTTGGCCGACCTTCTTCTTCTTCTTGCTCGAGGCTCTAGCCCTAGCTGCTGCTCTCCTCTTAGAGCTGAACTTATTCTTCCTCACTCCGACAGTCGAATACCTCTTCCTCTTGGAGTTTTCTTCTCTCAAAACCGCAAAGGGCTTACGAAGAAGAGAGCTTAGGGTTGGCCGTTTTGCTCATTTTCTAATCTTTACTTCTATTTCTCCAGGATAATTGGTTGCTCGGTATTCTCTCTTGATTGCTTGATATTCCTGCTGAGTTGCGTGTTGGCTACAGAGGTATGGTCTTCTTGCTCCGATGTTCTGCGACATTGCAAAGTTTACAAAGTTAATTTATTGCTTGATTGAAATCCTTGCTGCATTCTGTTTATGGAGAATTTGGACTTATTTATTTATTTATTTATTTCTTCTGCTTCTTATTCCTCTCATGCGTGAAATGTGTAACCAGGGAAATAATAAGAAAAGTTTAGCTTTATCTTTTTTATATAGCAGTTCTTTTAAGAGTATTTTTTTTATGCATGGTTTGTATGTAAATTTCCCTTAGTTTTGTTTCACTGGAGTTTGAATGCCAGATATTTCTTAAATACATGAAAGTGCAAGGATGCTTCCTTATTCAAGGATTGCAAACTTCTTTTTGTTTTTTTTTTTTTTTTTTTTGTTTATTTGCCATAAGTGTGGAAAGCTGCAGCAAGGGCATGTTAAGTGCTTAATCTCACTTAATCACCATATATTATACTCTCTTAAAGTTATCTTTGAAGCATGATGGAGTGGGGATCTTACCTTGATAATTTCTTGCCTGGCGATGTGATTAAGTCTTCTAATATGCGTCACTTTGAAATGCCCCTGAAAGCATTTTTCTGGAATGGAGAAATTAAGGTCACTTCAAGGACTGAATGAGTTTAATGTTAAGAATGGGAATGGTTATAACATTGGGGAGTTATGACATTTGAGTGAGTGGTGCAAATTAAAATATATTTTCTGGAAAACGTGAAGGGTGCTAGAGAGACTTCCAATGCAAAATTATTTGAGAAAGGAAAACTCACAGGTTTATTCTTGAATTGGGCCCAAACTGTTAATGAATGGAAATTATGTAAAGGGAGTTGGAAGCCTGCGACACATGGTTAATTTTGTCCCATATGTGAATGTGCTCGAGAATCTGAAACCATGCAAAA